>JTDE01001031.1:0-41332 GCA_014338405.1 Paragonimus skrjabini miyazakii | reverse complement strand
CTTCTGATTTTTTTTCGTCAACAGTTTGAGGGGATTGATGAATAAAATTATACTTGATGATATGATCCCTACCTCCCTTTTACGGGACAACTGACTATATTAGACGGTAATGATATAACGGTTGAAGCACTAGTTATAATAATGTGTGATCCATTTTCAGAATAACTAACAGTTTCATCACTGATCTTAAGAACTGATCAGGTAACTAGATATTTACAGTAGAAAATATTGAACGTCTGTTGTATTGTTTTTATATTCCTCTTCCAAATTAAGTTGAAGCAGTTTGATTTCCTGGTGATCGGGAAATAAAGTAGTTTGTTTTAAGGAGTGTGCTGGCTGGATCAATTACAGTAGTGACATTTTGTTCCAATTTTTGAATGTAAATTACTTCGCATTTTTGTTCACTTATTTACCAAATCAGCTGATAGTAGGACTGTGAATAATCGTCAACAGTTTTATAATTTATAAGACTTTCACCACCGAAAAAGTAGATCTGTTTCAGCTTTAGCATCAATCTTGAGAAATGCTGTTTCATTCTATTAGATCTAATTAACCGGCAAGTGAGTTCACTGCCAAAATTGTGAATCAGTTCGTAGAGGCCTAAGGTTAGTGTTCACATGAAGTGTTATAGAACCTGATCATGTGAATACCACCAATGATTGTTTGTGGAACTAGCAAATCCCATTGTGCTCCATCTTTGTGGATTTCTGACATACATAGTTTGTGCTTTTGTTATAGGTAGATAACTCTGGCTTACTTGCAAGGCGTGGGCTGACAATTCTCATTTAGTTTATGCATACCGAATAAAAATGTACAGAGGACTCAACTGAATTAGCCTGTTTCAAAGGTTGGGGTACTATTTTTTCATGACCTGGTGATGTTTTGTAAAATAAACGAGTCTGGCGCCAGGCATATCATATCAGTCAGGTTTTCAAGTGATGATGCCATTGTTGTGTTAGCGCGAAAGCATTACAGACAAACAACCCACTCTATTCTATCACCACTGTCAGCTGACCACTTGGGGGAGTAGAGAAGGAGATGAAACAAACAGTAGTGGAGATACACAACGTTAACGGGGTCGTTAATACACATCATGTGATTATAGAGTGGCCGTAAAATGATAGACAATGGTTAGAACAGTAACGATATAATGAGAAATATTACAACAGAAACTTGTTCTTTCCAGTATGATGATTGAAACCGACGAAGATAATCAAATTAAGGGAGACTGTGTCAAAAGCGCTGTTCTGTACGGACACTTGAATGGTAGAAAAGGAAGAAAAGATAAAGTAAGGCTGAGAGGAAAGTGGTAACGTTGCAAGATACTGATTGCGAGTTTGAGCATAGTACGCAGCTTCTGAGACTGGAGAAGCATGTTACTTTCTCAGCTAACAGTACTAGTGCAGTTACAAGAATGACTGCCGGGCTTAAACGGTATATGTCAGGCGCATGTTCACTCTTTCAATCCCATTGTTAGACTGTTCACAATTTCGACATCCACATAGATTTGTAAAGCGTCTAATTCATTTTGCACGTTATTAAAATGTTTATATCCAACAAGATAAGATTATGGAATAAATTAAAATGTACTTGCGATTCAACTATTATAAAAACTCGTCATCTCACCCGGTTTGTGCAGACAGTAAATAGAACGGTTATTTTTAAATTATATGGGAAGCAATTAGGTGACCTTGGCTTACTTCTTCTGGAACGGTGGGTTATTAATGTGTGATAACTAGGCCGTCAGCACCGTTATCTTTCCTTCTACGCCATCTAACCATTATTAGACTACAACCAGCTTCTTCCAACAGTGTAGGTAGAATATTGACTGTTTATCTAATCGATCATGATAATCAGTCAGAGCTTGTAGACAGACACGTCGTAAAGGCGAGTAAGGGATGATCAGTTGCCGCATTCACAGTACGTGCATGTCATGGACAAATGGACTTCTGTGAGTGAACCTGTACACTGAGTGAAATATCAAACAAAAATAATAGATCGCATAATTCTGCCTGAACTTCACCTCGTCTAATATGCACTATGCTATCGACTTAATCTTTTTATCGTTGCACACTATGGTACTCATACAGTTGCGCAGCAACATTTCGCCTGAACATAGCAGTAAAAAAAAGTGAGCATTGACAGCATTTATATTACCTATTCAGTATCAAATGACAACAACGAGGAATATGTAGATAACATCAATGTGGAGGAAGATGAACAATTAAAACAGAAAATGTGTTATAGGACAACGGTGCAAAACTATTATATCCATGAGAGTCTAAGGGTTACGTATAATTGATTGTGTGTACATAATGTTGACTTGAAATGACTATTGACGACCATTTCAGTGAAACGCAGAAAACGCGGATTGACGTAGCATGTTATGATCCTGAATGTTGATTCTGTATTATTCCGATGACCGGTAAGCAACATGTCTGGCGACAGATGAAGCTGAAAGTTTGTTTGATTCTGGGGCGAAGGAAGTTGATTGCTTAGTTATGTTGTGGTGGATTATTAAGCCGGAGGTGCGAGCATTCAAACACTCAGCGGAATTCCTCAACGCGGAGGGAGGTACATCCAGAAAGCCGGCAGCGAACGGATCGGGGACACCATGGGCGATCGGATGAGTCATCACTCAACTAGATCGGACCAACGGGCAAGACATGGTAGGCAAAATGTACGACCGGGTCGGGGTGCGATTATTCCAACACTCGGAGGAATATCTCGATACGGCCGTAGAATACAGTCAAAGCCAGCAGTGGATAGATTGCGGATAACCTGAGCGACCTGACTAGCCCTCGTCCAACGAGATTGGACCAGCGGACGTTGAATGGTAGGCGGAAAACCCCCCGATAAAAGGTACCGGGCAAAAGTGCACACGACGTGTGAGTGGAAACCGGGGGGTGTTGTGTCCCGGACTTCTGACTCATAAACGCGAGCGCGCACGTAGCATAGTAACAAGCGGGTTGGACAATAACGATTGTGCTTTACTGGACGATTTTTGGTTACAATATTATGAACCCATTTTGGCAGATGTTGCTTCATCCTAGAATTCAAGCACCTGTCGGTTTTACCGACGTAACTCTCAATGCGATAACATGTAGGGCGTTACTCATTTTTTTATTGAAGAAAACGGTAGCTTGCGAATTCGGTCAACGACATTGTTTTCCGCTGCAATGTGGGCACTTTTAACTTATTGTACGAGACGCCTCGTGGTTCGAACCGAAGAGCTGTCACCTTTGAACCGTATTTCGACTAATTTGTTCTCCTTCCCAGCCGTCAAAACATTTCCTACTCTTATACGTTGCCGGGTGTGGTTACTAATAAACTTCGACAAATACCCATTGTCCTAAAACGTGTTTGCAAGCAGCCGAAGTAGGCTGATTAAACAGTCCAATGAAAAATACGTCTAGCGCGCGCAAACGATGTTCTGACCAATGGTCGCTTGTTCTTCATTGGTGTAAAACTTGTAAAATGAGTATATTGGTCAGTAAAATTCGGCTTTTGGTACACAGACCTTTATATCGATCTCTAGTCTTTGCGATTGATGATGATGTCCAAAAACGGTAGGCAATCTTTCTTTTCTCAGTTCACAGGTGATTGTCAGATCATCAGGACAGGAGTGCAACTGTCTTACCACATAATCGATCGCTTGCTGAGGTTGCGCAAACATGAAGATGTCATCTACATTCATTCGTTGTTAAGAAGCATTGTTATCGTTTTGAAAACAATGAACCGAAACGTAGTGTGGCAGCTTGTAATGAAGGCAGTAAGAAACTAACATCCGCAAACCATTCCCACTACTCACGGAGGGCATGGAGGTTGAATAAAACGTTTACGTTATACTGACTGTTTTGTGGTACTCGTCTTCTCTACCTTGCTCACTCTTCCGTAAGTTGCTGTAACAGGTGATTATCACTGTTTACTTACGGCATCTTAAGTGAAATGACAATCGATCGATAAAATTGTTTTTTGGCCGAAGAAGTGTAACTCGCGAGAATGACTGTGCCTTTGTCCGCGACGGTTTTTGCTTTAACACGTGGAAGTTTGAGGGATGAATGTCTGATAATCTCTACAGAATTGTCGTCAAATAAGCTACAACGATATGTCGCGGAGAAATAAGAACATTTTATTTACAACATTTATTTTATCAAGTGATCAAATTGTAGGCGCGACAACTTCATTGCGGACAATTATACCAATACTTGCAATAATGATAGCATTATCACAAGAAGCCTAATGTCAAAATCTGTTGATCCAGCCACTTCAGTTTAAACAAATATTATACCACCGCCATTCTGCAGCTCATAACAAAATTGCCACTTGCCTTAACCCATTTCTCACTAATTTAGTGTTTTTTGCATGTACACATCATTTACGCATCATTTACGTCTGTCAGGCTGTTCATGATTTGGTGTAATAACAATCTATAAAATCCTTTCACGAAATGCGGCTGTCATCCGTTCACCCACTGACCTATATGTATGTTATGGTGAATTAAATGGATGGTTAATGATAAATAATAATAATAATAACAATAGTAATAATAATAGCTGTAATTGATAGGGATAAACAAATGGTACACAAAAATGGAAGAAGTTACGTGGTTATTATTATTGTCTGAAATTAAACATTCAGCCTGAAAGATCCTACGACTTGCAAGCAAACAGTCAACTTAAGGATGAAAGTGAGGTAACATGTACAGGAAAATGGTTTTGTGGCTTCAAACACTAGCCCCATTGATTGTCGTGTTGCCTAGACAGATGAACCAGGTGAGTACAAAATTCATGCCACTGATCGTTGCAGGTCATAGTCTCTACCAACATCTCCAGCCCAACGACAGTTCTCACTTCCGAAATGACCTCGTGACTTCATCTGTATTTCTGGAACACAAGCTATTTAGAAACATGCGGATGGTGTCGCTTTTATGGAATTTTATAAACCTCACATTTTTCTCACTTCAATCTCTTAAATCTATCAATTGGTATATAATTATGAACCGCAACATTCCAAGTTTGTTATAAAAAAAAACAAATATTTTTATCATCTGTAATGCCCCACTGATCTGGTTACTCAGAGTCCGCCCCCAGATTAATAGGTTGTACACACAACGGCCGTGCCTATTCACAATCCTAACTATACAAGGTAAATCGGTGCTTATGCCCAAACCGTCGTTCCACGACCAGTTTCATTCTTGTTCGGACTCAGCAACCGAAGAGTTCAAACCGGCAGCCGAAATTTAACTGAAGACGTTCTCACTCACTGAACCACAAACCTGCTAAGTATTCGGTAGTGAAAGGAGACTCTCGAGTAGATTATGTTTGCGTGCTGAATACTAGCAAGGATTAAACCATACTTGAATAATCGATTATTTGTCAGAAAATTATATTCAGTCGTCGAGGTTCGTTCGTCAAAAATTTCTTTCCTGATAATCCATACTTCGAGAACGGCAATTTGAACGGTACATTATGGTCTCGGGTCAGTCGGTAGGAAGAATATGACTACGATCAATCGGAAGTGCGCCATTTTAGGTGGTAGTTTACCAACTGTCACTCAGAAAGGCTGCTGGTGACCCAATTACCCGGAAAACTTAATGTAATTAGTGCCACTCTACTTCGGATTTTCCATATCGATTGCCATCAGTCAAAATGCTTGCAATTCGAATTAACATGACTGTATCCACACTTAACAATCCTCTACCCTTACAACGTTGAATTTAATCTTGGAATCAACCTGCTTCAATATCTACCGTAGGCCTGATGAGTTCTGCAATGGGTTGTTGATAATTACCCTGAAATGCTAATACTATGATTTCTTAGACCACATTTGAACATGTCTGTTGTCGTTGTCTTATTGAAATGTGATGTATTAATGAAGTGATGCGATAAAGGTTGCAGAGAGACTTGAACCGTGGTTGTTTCTGTAAATCGTTTAAATTCTGGTTGGAATTGGCTGGACCAGTACACTCAAATTTCAAGACATATACAGAAAGGGCACGTGGAATTGTCAGTACGTTCATTTCACGAAATCTAATCAACTGTTTGACGGACAGGGCTGTCAGAATTTGCACAGATTATACTATAGCCGAAGAATTGGCATTCATACGTACATTATTCATACAAAACGGCTACCCGGAAAGGTTTTTAAACAGAGCTATGTAACAACAGGGTGAAAGGGATCAACTGTATCAAGCGGAGAAGAAAACTGTACACATCGCGTTACCCTTCAAGGGTGACACGTTAGCTGAGACTATCACACGTAGACTCACAAGTGCAGTTAGTGCAACGTTCTACGCAGCTAAATTACGTGTCCACTTCACATCCAATCCGGTTTTGTGCTCACGACTAAAAGATAAAGTGCCTGTTTCTACAGCCTCATTTTGTGTATACTCATTCACTTGTTCCTGTGGAACCAGTTATGTAGGCCGCACGACCAGACGCTTATCTGAACGGGTCCGGGAACACCACCCAGCTTGGCTCAACAGTGGAATAACGAAATCTGTCAACACTGCCATAATATCGCACCCGGTGGATTCGAATCACTCTGTCAATGTGACGGACGCATTTCGCCCAATCTACCGAGTTAAAGCCACCCAGTCGAGAGCAGTGAAGCGTAGCTTCCTGTCCACAGCTGAAGCTATTGGAATTTGCCTGTACAACCCACCCCTGTGCGCACAAAAACGTTTTGTTCAGGCGTTGGATCTGCCATGGCCAACCCCACACCCTGTTAGCCTGTCAAGACCCACGGTTCAAGTGGGTACTTGATTGCAGCGTGACATTGAACTGATTGACCTGATTAACCACCCGCTCCCCATTTGCCCCCTTTAATGATTCCCCTGTAAAATTCGTGATATAAATGTGATGTATTTAGCCTGATGATGAATGACTGAAAACGAGCTTGTTCGCTACACGGTATTTTTCACGACTACACTTGGAATTTTCGCACAACAACTATCTACCGTTCTGTTTGATTCACGGCTAACTTAGAGATAATTCTTCTTATCATCACGGTTAAGCTTTAGCGTCAACCATTGGTAGAATGCTGTTAACAGTGGGAATGGTCTGCATAATTAAATTTTTGTGGCACAAACATTACTGATGGACGACAAAAATTCTACAAAGCAGTTATGAACGAATCAGTCGGTGATGGTGGACACAGGAAAATTTGTTGGTCATCACTTGGTTCATAAGTCATTAGCAGATCCACAGACGTAGAAAGCTTGTGAATATTCAGCATTTGTCATATACATGTAAATGAGAGTCTAATGCTATGAGACGGGTTAACAGCCATTCAACAGTAAAGATTGACACTATCGTTTATGATTTGATCGAGAGTTTGACAAAGTGTGATTTTGTTCTTATTAACATTACAGGTTACGGTTTTTCGAAGGACATCTTATTTTTCAAGTTACTATGAATGTAGAAAACAAGTTACTTCAAAAATCCTCTAGGATAATGCAGCTCAGTCGCTTTGCATCTAGACGATTTAAACGGAACAGTGAATTGTAATAGATAACCCCCGAGAATCTCACCACAAACGAATTCCACGTCATTCGTCTATCCTTGTTACCACTGGATCTGCTTTCACTCCAATGAGCGGTAATATGTTGAAGTCAAATGATTGAATGGGGTTATATTCTACTGACTATTTTGCTGGAAGCTGTGGAAGTATAAGTTACACTGACAACTACTCAAGAAGGTTAATCTTGGTCTCAGTAAATAAACTAGTACGGAACCTATGTAAGTGATACATGTCAGTAAAAGTTGTCAGTATGCGACTGTCGTCCACAACAGACGTTGGTACCATTCGTAAGTACAGTCAACTGCCATCTCTCATCATGTAATTCAATGTGTGATTTAGTGTGTCTGTTGATTTAGTGTGGCATTTTGCTTGTTGATTATAAAGGCTTTCAGATTGTCAGAAAAGGATTTCTTCCCGGGGACATGCTGCAATTCCGGATGTTTTTCCCAGGGTGATTTCTTTTGCGTTTACCGAACCATTGCAATTACGACCTGGGATTAGGGACCTTAATTATGATTTAGGAGTCACTTTTGTCATTGCGGACTTCCTTAATACAACTGGCATCAAGGTGTTTTCTGCATAATGCACGGACTCGTGCAATCTGGAAGGCATAAGCGTTGATGGTCGTTGATAAACAAATACATCACTTTCAGACTTAAATCCGCAAGCTTTTTAACGGTCGTCATGAAACGGTGTTCAGTTGTTGATGCTAAAATATTCTTTTTGCCTTTGCTATCGCATTCGATTTCGGCCTTTGGTTATTGGTACTTCACAAATGTTTTGAAGGACCCGTTTAGAATGGACTTTGTTAACCGACCTTAGGATCATTTCCCTCAGTGTTATTTTCTGATTGTTTGCAATTGTATTTATTTGGATGGCTTTGCGAAACAGTCGTCCCGTGAAAGTATAGGAAATCGCCTTGTCAGCTAATTTCAGCTATGTTGCCTCCTGTGATGCATCTGAAGACGTCAGTGTGAGAAAGGAACACCTAAATCTACAGTCTACCCATCGAAAAGACTCCCTTTTTTAGCACGTGGATAGCCGATAGATTGGAAAGCAAAAATGCTGGAACGGTTCATCACCTTGAAGTTGGAATCAACCGCCGAATTTTTCATGAAAAATGACGTATACACCTTAAATAGTGACTGCGATTCTTGGTTATAAAAAGATTGGGATTATGCAGTTAAAGTTCTTCCAAGAGATGTCGTAAAAAGTATGCATTTCGAGTGGGGAATTGTTTGGTGTTGTTAGTTTACAATCAGATGATAACCGACCACCATTTTCTGACATATCATTTGAATGCGATAATGTCTATTAGTTTCATCAAGGTGCCCAGTCAGAAAAAGAAGGTCTACTAGATCCTTCTGTGTAACATGAGGCACATGTACTTTCAATTCGAAAAAAATGTGTTGCTTTATTCCATTAACCCCAGAATATTACTGTGCTGTTCGTTTCATTAATAAATCAGAATGTGTTCACACTTCTTCGAGTAAAATTGCAACAGATGCCAAACGAACACTTTGGGATATTCTTTTAATAACATTTTGTTCCCCTTAATTTGTGGTGTCCAGAGAACAAAACAGCCAGATTCAAACGCCCATCTTGAATAAACTGTATAGATAACTTCGAAAACTTACTGAACTACTCAAACTGGGGCTCCAAGCTATGGTTAAAATCAGACAAAATGGATCAGATTGGTTTTAAGGAAAAGGACGCAGCTTGACACAGAAGGCACAAAAACTGGGAAACCTAACGCGGCTTTTCTAACACTTCAGCACGGCTCATAATTGATTGGACGAAACCTAAAAGCAGCACAGCACCGATGGGTTATTGCGAAAATTCACATAGATGCCAATCACTCTTCTAGTTTGCGAACCATTTTTTGATTAAATGGGAAAATGGTAATTACAACACATTGTATGAAAGCGGTATCATGTGTTTTAAGTCATCCGTTTTGGTTTAATGGTGTAGTGGAGAATGGTGTCAGAATGGTGTCCATTAGTGCACAGCCCTGCGTTGTTCATCAGTTACTGAGACGTCTATTAATCGGTATTTATTTTCAGTCGCAGTCAACCTTAGCTAGAACAGTGAAGCGACGGAGCTGAACCATGTGACACAAACAGAATCAGTAACCCGTGTTGATGAACCTAATGATGTTTCAAGGGCATGCTGGCTCACTTCGCTTGTTTGAAGTGATTAGGATGTATACTAGAGTGGGCCTTCGAACGTTGTCGATAATCCCGGTCTAAGCGACCTGAAATTTCACGCAACTACCACACCCCCTATAATACACGTCGAGTACACTAGCCTAGTAAACGAAATTTCAACCACTCATACTTTATAAGTGCACGGCACATCTACGAATATTTCGGAGCTTGCTGAAAAGCGGTTTTGTTACTCGGGAAGTAAAGGTCGCAGAAATCAATGTGTTATGGTGATCGGTGTTGAACATAAACCGCATACTAAATTGACCTATTCCCAAAAATGATGATTATTAACATACTACTGATTAGTAGCCCAAAATAAAAACAGCATTTGCGTTCGTAATGTCGCTAAAACCGACAGAATGAACATTCTATCAGCTGTTTACTGTAAGTACCGTTAACCCATCTTGTTTGCAGGTTTGACATTTCTCACAAATTGTTATGAATCCGCTTTTCAGAGGTTCGGTTTAGTAAGCTGGGAGAGTTGGTAGGTATGCGTGCGCAGTCGAAATTGCGTTGTCACTATTGCGGTTGTAAATTTGTAACTAAAATTCTAGTCAATGTTGTACTGTCTAGCAAAGTCATTTGCTAACGAAATCTGTTTTAGCTAACGATGTATCTTATAAATTGTAAGCCAAGACTGATTCATATTTTCACTCCCAAAGTACCCAATTTTTCGGCTGACATGTTACTGATGATGTTAATGATGAATAACTGAAAACGAGCCCGTTCGCTACACAGTATTTTTCATGACTATTGTTTGAGTTGACCGTGAATGAACCACAACTGGAGTCATACTGTTTGTACAGCATGTTTTGCGGTCTAACTTCTGATTGCCTGAAGGCCAATGACAGGAGCCTGCGCTACTCGTAACAGTGGAATCCCGACATGTTGAAAGTAAAATAAAATGAATAACATTATAGTTATCAACGGTTTTATTCTATGCTGATCACATAGGTAAAATTGTGCAATTGTTACACCACTTTGATAGCTGTATGTTCAACGGTCGTTTGAAAAGCGAAGTCTCTTAGTGCAAACCTATTAACAGTGATAGACTTGGAATCAATACTACAGTTGAATAACGGGATTAAAATATTTACCTTCCATTTCATGTGGGTCTACTGGCACCAGGCAGAGAGCAATTCAGTTATGCAGATGTTACTTTCATTCGTCAGCTGAGTTCTATTGATTTCTCTGACAGCACATATTCTGCAGACTGAGGAGGAGAGATGTTCGTTGTTACTACTTCCGAATGGTTGACTAAGCAGCTAGACATTAGATCAGGTTCGGTTTTCCCGTCAGTGTAACACAGCTCTACCATGCGGGCATTTCTTAGTGTTGTACGTAGGAGAAAATAAGCCACACAAACAGAGAAAGCTATCGGTTCTTTTGTTAATGTGAACAGACCAACATACATACAGAAAACTGAGGAGCTGGTATACTTCTGTGTTATGTCCACTCCTTATATATGACTTTTTTTCAAACAACTCTTCACAAATTGTCACTGAAACATGAAAACATATTTAGTCGTTTTGCACGAAATGTACTAATCATAAATATTTCAAAACTGTACACCACTCACAATTGATTGCAGCCTTCGTATTCAGATAAGCCTTTCGGCTAACCCATTTCGAAAGGAAGCACTAGACACGAGTTTCGCTTTTATTAGAGCCCATCAGTAATGCATATCCTTGTCCGGATCGGGGTTTGCACTCTGATCCTCGTGCTTGTGAGACTATCGTAATAACCAAAACTCCAGAAACTTTACAATAAGTATGCCTTTATAATGTTACCTGATAATTAGCATACATGTACCGGTTGGCTAATATCGCTGATGCTGTAGGTGTAAAAGACAGCATTCAACGTGGGACAGCCGATGGAATGTGGTGAGATTTTCTGGACGCGTATGTTGTGAATAGCTGTAACTATTGTAAATCCCTAAATCTGCCAAATAGATTGGATTATTGTTTGTGCAACCGAGACAAATTTGTCAACTCTTTTTAACCAGACAGGGAGACCAGTCACACGTGTATCGAGCAACATGACAGCGAATAGTGAAAAGTTACGAAATTATCTAACAATTTAAATCACTGAGGTGATAGTGTGATTATGCTACGGACAACGGTGGACAGACTTGATCAGCTATAATGCCGTTTGGTAATTTACCAGTAGGTCAATAGAAGTAACTGTTATGACAGCAGTGTCTTATTTGTACTGGCAGACTGCTCACTATCAAGAACTCAAAATAAGCGATGCATTTGTTTGACAATGATGGTATTAGCTACCGACATGGTGTTGAAAGTTGAGGTTTGAACAGAATAACAAATAGTTAAAAACGGACAAAAATCGAACTGTTTCTTTTTGGTGGTCAAGTTAACAAAAAAGTGACTAAATCAAAGTGTAAAAATCTGGCTAACGAACCCACAGATCTAAAAGGTTGTTAATACAAGCTGATCAGGAGATCATTCGGCCCACACAGTCCACCACAACTAACAACCCAGTCCACATCAGAGAGGTGTTGTAATCAGTTTTGTTACGTCTAACATTTCTGCGACTGCACGTTAACGACAAACGGTTCAGCGGTAACTCATGTCGAATTTTCTATTTTTTTTCTAATTCAGTAATTGTGATAGGTGAAGGTCCTACTACCGACTGGCAGAGCGGAAGCGTTTGAGGCCAGATATTCGCTAACCTGGAGTGCTAGTCACTTCCAAACTGCAATTTCCTGTTCCACTTCCCACGGTTCTGTGAGGTAATGTGCATTCTGGATCACGCCCATTGCAGTCTATGTGCGTAGTAAGATTCAGTCGGCAAGTTTTCCAATCTACCGCATAGTTCCAAGCGCTAAATTGGTCATCCGTCCCTCTGTCGTTTGTACAGGGCTTGCCGAAAACATCAGCGTAGCGGATACTGTCCGAATCTTGTCCAGTAGTCGCAGTCTCGGGCTGTGCAAACGATTTCACAAGGTGAAATGCGGAACAAATGGACGAGAAGATGAGTGTCTCGTTAAGTTAATCACCATAAAAATAAGAAGTCCTACAGACATTAAACAAAGCGACTGACTATAGCAAATTCTGGGTGTAACCCTACTAAGGACAACACATTCTCAGCTTGTTGTCGTTGTTGATCCTACAGCATGAGGACTACCAGATAAGAAAAGTAGTAAACTGAAAATTCATTCTACTTTATGTTGCTTCAAGAAGTCACGAATTAAGAGTGGGAATTTCATTCCTTAACGTGTTCAGTGTTCACTTCGGTACCATGCTTATAAAAACTAACTAAGCTAAATTATAGGTCGAACGTTACTCACGGACAACTGCATATTTCATATCCTAACAGACCTTGCAGCCAGTTCGTTTTTTGAAAAGACTCACGACACTCGAGTTTCGTTCTTGCTAGAACTTGCCAGTGGTGCATATTCTTGTCAGGGTCGGAAGCTAAAATCCGAACACGCTTACGGGGAGAACTTGTTGAATACTGTGCCACATACCTCACAGTAGGCACGACGGAATTGTCATGATTAGACAGTCAGCCACTTTCGTTTGTGAGTATCGTTCAGATGGCCCTATCGTCTCGATGAGATACAGTTTGTATCCTCAAAATCCAGTCAACAACCCCACGATTAGGAGTTCCCAGTCGGATTGAAACCGCTGAGCTTAGGTTACGCATGAGCTGTCGGAAATGTGGTTACTATTGGGTGAACTGTCCGACGTGCTAATTCGGTCTTGCCTAACTTGAGGTCAGTGGTGCAATAGTCAACATGGTTGGCGGAGTTTGCATCCTGGTCATCGCAGTGAAGATAGAAGACTAGTCAGAATTGATTGCAGCTCTCGCATTCCCATAAATTCTCCAGTCGGCCCCTTTCGAGAAGAAGCACCAGACTCGAGTATCGCTCTCATTAGAGCTCGTCAGTAGTGCATATCCTCGCCACTGCCTGGACTAGAATCACGGCCACGCTGTTCTTGAGGCAACCGTGTTTACCACTGCGCCACTGACCTCACATTAGGCACGACCGAATTCTCATCGCATGTGAACGCTCAACCACTTTCGCTTGTGAGTAATGATCAGGTTGCCCGATCGCCTCAAGAGGAGACAGTTACTGTCTGTTAACTCCAGTCGATGACTCCTTCTTTTCGAAAGGGGCCGACTCAAAAGTCTATGGGAATGCGACAGCCGCAGTCAGTTCTGTGTGATGTTCAGTCTCTGTGAAAATTCAAAATCCCCTACTACTCATGAAATATGTGTAATTTTGCCTGTGTATTTCAACGGGCTCTTGGCTGGAAGTCCCGGTCATCCGGATTATGATGAATTCAGTGAAAACACCGCTTTTTTCTTTGTGCGGAAATGCTTGTGTCAAGAAGTTATTCGTACACTGTTTCTCACACAGTATGTGTGTGCAACAACCTTTTTGCTTCATGCTTATTTTGTTCTGTCTTGTAGTGAACAAAGAGTATAGTGAGTAGCGTTGGTTGCGAGCTTACGGCGAGCTTGTTTGTCTTGGTTATTGATCAGCTTTCATCATAATGCTTTTGCATGTAGTCACCCACGTAGTAATTATGTTGGATAGACTTGGAGGATAAGGACACCGGGTCCGCAAACGCCGGCACATTCAGCAGCCTTCATTCAGACATTACCAACTTACTCTGATACCTCTTGGACAATTCCGAGTGAATAACAGTATAAAGAGGAAGGCTGACGGAAACTTTATGTGAAACCTCTAAGTTAATTTAGAGCACCGGTCAGCAAGTCTTCAGCAGCTCTTTCAAAACCAAGTCAATATCACTTACAATTTCCTCCTCTGAACTACTCTGACAGGATTGTGATAAGGTCCATCAGTTTCAAAAGGTGAAACGTCAACTTGTGCAGAGCTGTAAAGCCTTTCCAAACAAGTAAAAGTGTACAAAAATGCATGTATTCATTGCACTAGTGGGTTTTCTTTTTCCTTTCTTCACTAGTAACCTTGAAATCCTAGGTTTTATCATTAAATGTTGAGTGCAAATAGGATTAAATTGCTTCCACCCTTCTAAATGGTTTTTGCAGAAACCAGAGGGGCATAAATCATGCTCACTAACTTTTTGTGAACAACCCATTGAGGCAGATCTTGTTTTTCTGCATAAGGAATATTTTTGTCTAACGGCAGTCCACCTGGATCTGATTTGTTCAGCTTCGGATGAATGCGGTCTACTCAGCCCTGTTCTGGATGTGGGCAGCCACGGCACTCTGAACCGTTGGGCTAGTTGTCTTTGTTGTTCCGACTGAATCCTGCGTGCACGCAAACTGATCAATCTTCCAGGAGACATTTGACAGCTTTCACGTCCGGTAAAATAGCCTCGAGGAACCAGGTTCAAACGTTCGTAGTAGGGGCTGGCATTGCTGTGGATGATTCATGAATGATTACGTAAAAGTGGATGAAAACACGAAAGTTAAACAACTACTGAGGTGAAAGTTACTGTCGGCTAGCAGTTACTCATGGAGTTAACTTGGAGTTATTTCACTATGACCTTGTGTTGGGTTCTATACTTTCAAGTGTCAGTCCAATTATAATTCATAAAACATCAGTGTTCCCCTTGCATATTCTCATTGTTTGCCTTATGAGAAAATTGTACTTCAAAACGTTCCATGCACAAGTATCCCCAGATAGTACTAATCTTTTTGTTGTTCAGTTAGCCCAACTAGGTCGTTCTGTTTAGAGTGGTAGGCTTTCATTGTCCTACTACCAGAAACATCACCACTACTGCTTATGAATGTCACGGCTTCTCGAATCAAAACCTTCTAGCCTTCGCTTTCGCTCTACAAGTTTAGTGTTGATAACCTGTAATTATAAGTACACTCAACAAATTGTTAGAAAGTTAGCCAGGATCTTATAGCTCATGGCTGTCGTAAGTTATGCTTCCCATGCAAGATTTTGTTATTCAAACCTATCCATTATTTGCATAATACAACTAAAAAACCGGGTTTTGGTTGTTTAAATTCGTCTGTGTAAATCACACAACTATAGTTCTGTAATTAACTGTTTAGTTCTGACTAGACTCAACAGGCCATGATAAAAGGGAATCACTGATTTCATTGGAATACGATTCAACATTTAGAAATCTGAGGACGCTGCAGCTATCTTGATGGTTATCATTTCTATGGTTGTCATTTTCCTGTCTGCTTGTCTGCTCTCTTAAGCTATGAATTCCGTCGTGTAAAACTTCGACCGTATTTTGTGATTAGTTGCTCGTTCATGTGTGATTCTAATGTACGGTTACCAGTTTCTCCAACTCTTGAAAAGTTGATTAACCCACATCAACTTCATTCCGTCTCATTGTTGGACAACATATCATAAATCAACTTGATGATCTTCTCAAAAGTATTTCGGCGGATTACGATTCATCGCAGAGTTCCACACAATAACGAAGGTAGGCTTGTGTCAAATTTGTGACCGTTCTGATTGGTTATTTTTGTACCGTCTGGAACCTCATTTGATTGGTCGTTGGTTCACTTACGGAGTATCTTTGAATTATGCACATGTGTCACTTCCTTGTTCTTCGGACTCACCTCCATGTCCGCGTGACCTTCATCACACGTTAAAAACTTTTCAAAAGTTTTTCTGTGGTCCTGCTATAATCACTTATGTCGTATATGTTGTTTACATGGAAACCATTCTGAAACCAGTGACTATTGCCAAAGCAGGACATTTATTTTGATCATTTCGTCCCATTGTGCTTACGATTTATCTGCTTAATTTTGCTGACGTTGTTTGGAGACATCCCCTCATTTGTTCTTGTTTATCTCTGTATTTCTACTAAAGACCTGAAATCTTGTCGATGGGCAAATTCATATAATTTCATATGACATAGCACTCTTACCATAAACTGATTTGTTCGTTACATCCAAACTTTTGTTGCTAAATATCATTTACTGTACACAGCTTTCCGAGTTACCCGTTATTTTCAACATATTTGTCGTTTTATTTATGCACTTTTCAACACCATCCACACCTCTTAGACCATATAACAACTGACCTATTAATAACTCCACAACACTTCCATATGATTATCGCAGGTTGTGTGATAACAGTTTGCGAATGACAGCATCCCATGGCCATATGTCCATTGGTTGGAATAGTAAGACCACGGCCAGTCAGAGGTGTCCTCATTACCTTGCTGCTGTTGGTTCGACATCTGTCAAACAGATGGGCCCTCCGTAGCTCAGACGCCGGGAGAACGCGAGAAGATTGGTCCCTGTCTATCTTACAATCCGTAACCAATTGCATTGCGCACTGTCACTTATAATAATGCTTGTAACTCGAAATAAATCGAAATCGTAACTATGTTCAGAGCTCCCAGTCTTCTATATCCGCGGCGCAGAGGCTGGCATTTAGCATAAGCCAGTTCATTACTTGTTATTGGTACTCACTTACTCCTCACCGAGTTCCAAGATCCTCCTCTCTCCGTGACCAAATAACTTTATTATAATATAACATTTAATAGACAGTCACAGATTGAAGCTTATGAATGGCTCGGGGAGCTGGGGTTTTTCTGTCCTCATGTGGCTCTCACTCAGAAACTTCCGAACGGCAACCTCGCTACCTGTTTGGCAACAACTGGCGAAGCGTTAGCCTGTGTTAGTGCAGATAACAGCTTAAACCAGTCGGTTTATCCGGCCTTTCCTTACTGTAGTAGAAAGTTTGGCACGCGTTTAGGTCTCCGCAACCATGTATCAAAACACGCTCAAAAAGCGATTAGTCACTTGTTGTCATCACACAGAACATTTGGATTCCGGTGTTTTCAGTGCTACGTTGAATTTATCGCCCAGTGTGGTTTATCGCAACCTGAACATCAGAAACATCCGAAGGAATACTGTTTGTCCCACCTTTTACCGCTAGATTTTATTGGTCAGCGTGAGAAGATGCCATGCTAATCTGTTACACAAGCGACCCGTAAGTCTCTGCTGAAATGTCTCTATTCAGCCATCTCCTATCGTATGGAAAAAATAGACTTCCGGCAAACACTAAAAAGCAACTAGGGTTGTTGCAGTGAAAAATCACGAGCACAGATAAAGAACAACAATACACTTAACACTTTGACAGTAAAAAGCACAAATTTGTCATATCAAGGCGACTGTGGTTCACTCGCAAGTTTATCTTTTCTTCTTATCCGGGAAAGTGCGCCGGCGTCACCCATAATTAATCTAACGCAGCAGCTATCACTTCAGTTGTCTCCAGTTAACTGACCCCTAAGGTCTGACCAGGGCATATGCCTTTGAAGACGTCATCAATCTGACAAGCACATCTGTATCCTAAATAAAAACCTACCAAATACCAAGCCGCTTCTACGAACTCAATCGACAAAACTGGGATAGTTGGACCCCATTGTACATGCGCGCGGCTCAACAACGAAACAAGGATTGTCGACCATTTCTGTTGCTGATCAACGGGGAGATTCAGACTTCAAAGTGTAACTGCTTTCTACTCGACAACTTTTCAAACGAAGGTCAGTTACTCACCAAGAACTTATGATCGTCGTTTGAAGATCACTCATAACGGGTAACGACTGACCGAGCCCCAGAGCCACTTGATTCACTGCGCTCAGGTCCACTAGATCGTAAAATGATGCGCTTCAAATGGAGACTAATCCGTATGGTCAACCACAATACACACTCGAACTGTACACAATATTGATGAACACAGACTGGAGTTCAGACACACGCATCATTCACGAGATGAGCCTAGGTATTCTACATTATAAACAATCATGTCCTTACATCGAGCAGTCAGGATGGACTAACAAACGTGGATGTGATTACTCAAGAACATGTTTAACTCATTTTTTACTCCGACATCGATTCCAGGGTACTTTACCTTCAACTTCTTACGTCTCTAAAAGAAAAACCTCGCATAAAGATCACGTCATCAATAAATGTAATTCTACAATGGGCTTTGTCTGATGCCTCATCCGACCTATTTAACTGTCTTGTTTTCATGCAGGTGTCTTCAGCATGGAAGACTAATACGATCAAGAATACGCAAACATAGCATGGCGTTAGGTCTTGCACGACACACATGATGGTGTCTTCATGAAAAATACCGTGTAGCGAACAAGCTCGTTTTCAGTTATTCATCATCAGGCTAAATACGTCACATATCACACATTTTACAAGGGACTCATGAAGGGGATAAAGGGGGAACGGGTGGTTAGTGAGGTCAGTCAATTCAATGTCACAGTGCAATCAAGTACACACTTGAACAATGGTTCTTGACAGGCTAACAGGGTGGGGGGATAGCCAAGACAGATCCAGAGTTTGAACAAGACGTGTGAAATTGAATTCACTTATCTCATTAACCACCCCTTCCCCGTTTATCCCCTTCATGAGTCCCTTGTAAAATGTGTGATATGTGATGTATTTAGCCTGATGATGAATCACTGAAAACGAGCTTGTTCGCTACTTAGTAGTTTTCATGATTACGCTCGGAAGTTTTACACGATGGTGTCTGTTTGCGGCAGTACCCAACAACATCCGTTTTGTACAACCGGTTAAAGTGCCTCTCCATGAGCTTTCCTTGCCCATACATCTGAGCGGTGCAGCATAGAATTGATTATTGTCCACAAAAATCTATCGCTTAAGTGGCCACCTGAAATTAGCGTAGGAACTAAGATGCTGTTGGAATACCAGCTCTGAAGGTTTAACTCACATACTCCAGTCATGCACATACCCTTACGGCTAACTCACTTCTTAAACCAAACATCCGTATATTCAACGTTGGTGCAATCTTGGTTGCCGATATGGCTATTTGAGACCTGTACGGTTAAGTCTGAAAACAATAAACATGGTTCTCAAGGAATGGTTAAATGCACTCCTGCCTTTCTTCGTTCCTGGAGCCGTCCTTTTCTCCAAACTATCAAGATGTCTGCTTGTAGTGAACAACGGAGTTGTCATGCGCTCAATATCACATAAGTTCCTCCGACAAGTCGGTCTCTCAAAATGTTATATCGAATAATTCGATTCATGTATGAGAGGCACCTAATGTATGCATGGGATAGTCATATATAAGTTTCAATAAATCTCCATATCTGATATATTAACTAAATGCACTATGTAATGCATGAAGCACAATATCGGAGAATGTGTCTCATTTACGCAGGGGTACTATACGCCGTCTTGATGAATCGCGTAAATCCCACATCTAACCGATGTGTGCTTTTCTTTCAAACTAACTTGTTAATGTTACTTCGGAGAAACTCAAATAATTTGCACCCTCTTATTGTCATATCCAACCTAGGACAACGTCTATAATTGAGTAGTGTTGTAGATATTAGCAGTTATAAACAAACATGTTTGACTTGTCTAGGAAAGTGTTCCATTGGAACGTAAAAATCCCGTTCGTTATGATCACCAGAAATCTAGCCAACCACACATCTCAGCAACCGTCTACTATAAAATAGATTGACCTTTCCCGTTATTTTGCGAAAAAGTACCTCAGTGAACTAAAACTACTTTTTCCCAGTAATTAGAATAATTATCTGGTTGCGCTTAAACGTAAAAATCGTTCACGGATGAAATTTCAACAGGTGTTTAAATTGAACCACTGGCATTTCAATGACTCACTTGCTGATCGGATAATGTTCTCTGGGTCTTGTTGGTTGAAGTACTGAACGAAAACGCCTGCCGATAGGCACAGTAGTGTGCTTCATGTTGGTTTCATTGGACGTTGAGTTTGGAGGCAGTCTAGGCGAAGCATTCACAGACAGTAATGCATGAGATATCCCAAGAATTGGGCTTGGACTTCTGTTTCCAACTCTCAGCCTTCCTGTTCCTTCAAGCATATGCAGGACAAGTACCTAAGTTACAAGTTGATGTATGTTCGTAAGGTGTACTGAATCCATATTTTGAAACAGTAGTCAAAAAATTCAAAATCATGCTTACTTTGGCAGGCGCATGCCTGCTTGTCATGCGTTCTTTCTCTATATAGTATTGTTTCCAAAATTTCGGGGGCATACTCAGCTGCCACTCACTACCGGGGGGATTCCACCCTTTCTGCCTGCATTTCTCTAGCCACACTTCGTTTGAGTCAGCGAGTAGTTTGCAAAACCAGGAAACCTTGTTAGCAAATAAATAATGTATAAACCGGGGTATTATAAACGCGTCATATGGATTTATCCCTAATATCCCTGTGGAATATGTTATCTATGGTAATCACAGTTTGCTCTGTTTACTATGGATGAGTTGATATTAAACAAGTGAGCATAGTAGTCATACAAAACATTCAACAGAAACACAACTGACTAATTATATGTACACAAGGCAAACAAATAAAATTAAACAAAGGAAAATTTTGATGAGTTATCCGCTGGCATGCTGTTCTTTGATATCTGCATTTTTTGTTTATTTTAAGCACAAAATGTTAGTTTGGAATGAACTGTTACTCCGCAAACAGAGATGTGCGCAACCATGAATTTGAGAAAAAGCCTATTATTACGGTGGAATGCGCATTTAGTGATCACAACATGGAGATCATAAGAAGAATTAGTAAGAAACCCGTTGGTAACAAAAGAGTCCATCTGAAATATTGACGTCTGACAGAATAACGCAAAGTAATTAGGGAATCAGGTGTTATACCTATCTCATCACAATGGAACACAGGCGACTAAGAACGTTATTCTAGGCCATCTAGTCGAAAGTGAGCAGTGGTGGAACCTTCGAGTGGTTCATCATGTATCACATAACCCATACATGACCATCTGGAGGGTAAGTGGAAGTACTGAAGAATCTGTTTAAGTCAGCCTACTTGGCCCCCAATAAAGCTATCAAAAACCTTCGCGCGGACTCTGAGTTTACTATAACCTCAACTTAACTACAGCAATGAATGACCAGCCTGGTCCCGTTAAGAAACAGGTATGCTCAATCGAACTCATCGACCCTCAACTTAATAACTACAAAACTAACTTCACTTTCTAAGTCCGACTAACATTCCCTTTGCATAATTGCACCAGCACGAACAGAAATCATTGCAAAAACACATATTACACTATTTATGAATCATTTATTCTGTAAATCGCCGGGTTGTATGCTGATAAGCAACATTCAAGACCATACACGGGTTAATCATCTAAGAACATCCTGTCACATGAGTGATATAATTGTATTGGTTTTAGCTAGCTAATCAGAACTTGTAGTTTACTGTCTATTAGACAGGAAAGAAGGTAGATATCTCTTACCTGAGACAAATTCACCAGTGTTTTAGAGTCACAAAATGAAAATAAATACAAAATCAAATTATGTGGCAAAATGTTGGTGAAGTTGCATCTAATTTTTTCGAGCTTTTTGCGAAAGGACATTTCCATCTGATCCAAATGTTCTTTGCGACAGAGAAACAGAAGATCTTGTAGAATTATTCGTTTTTGCTCGTCCGAAAACTCACTGAACTGGATTATTGAAATATTTCTTATGACAATGGTTCATACCCAGCGTTTCAGCTGTTCATCTTCGTTTGTGAAAACCTAGGGTTAAACATGCGAAGTAACCGTGTCGGATACACAACTTTTACCTTCTCTTCGTCTCCGGATGTAGTCAGTTGGGTTGGTGCAATATTAAATGTAGACATAAATGGCGGATGTATTTGTTGAGTATCGCCAATCATTTAGACTGATAATTTGAAATAAATTTCCGGAAACAAATTTTCAAGTTTATAACCCCGCGTATGAATCCATTTTTTCTTGTATTTACGATGTCACCATTGCCAAAACCATCAACTATGTTTGAAGTAAATAACCATGTTAACCATGATGCACAAGAACATACTAACAAAAGAAACAGAACAGTAGAGCAAAGACATTTGTTAACGATAAAATGGAAAAGAAAACTGAAAAGTCCAAAGCAAAAAATCTGCTTTGGGGCATAAACGATCAGAGCGTTAAATTATGCGGGCTTTATCCATAAGCACACACTAAACGTACACTTGAGTATACAATCCATTGAAAGCAAGAAATCACGTTGGATGTATCATATTGGTTGCGAAACTTGTCAGGACATTTCCACGTCCGCGCATATTTTTTAAATTAATTTTCTACTGACTCGGATAATTATGAAACAATGAGGATTAGCCCTGCAACTTCCACAACAAATCCAGAAAAATGGAATTAAAAGAAGCTGGCTGCCAAAAGACCCAATCAGTTCGTGCTATCAGACTTAACACTGTAGTCAACCAGACTGAACTTCCAGATGAATTCGCTTAAACATTACAGTTTGTATGCTTCTTCCAACTCATATAAGAATAAACTGTTAACATCGCTTGTGCTCTTGAAGAAGAGTGGTTATTATCCTACGTGTTCTCCAAAATGAACTCTCAATAACTTGTTGGGAAAGCACAGAGTAGATCAAGATATTGGAAGATTCATCATCAACAATTTTATGCACAAACGCATAAACAAACTGGATCCAATTCGACAAGACTTCTCTGTCTATCTTAAATGGTAGATCAATTCTACTAACCAGGAAGAACGTTCTGGTGTGGTTTTATTAGCAATGTTTTTTTGAAAAAAGAAGTGTTAAATTAGATGTTTACATAATTTATAACAGTCTTTTTTGAACAACAGTATTTGTTCTCGTAGGTTCCTTCTTGTGTTTAAAGCACTGCAGTAAAACCGTACACAAACTACCACATTTTCACTGTTGTTTTTGATGGATTACGACAAATTTCTCTCTGCAGTTTTTTTGCACGCGTGATTTAACGAAATTCGTTTATCTAGCGCGTAAATTTAATGTTCTCTTGGATAGATGTACTAGGATAACTCCCAGTTCAATTGTCTTTGTTGTCGACTGCGGGTGACTGTTTAGTTTATATTAAAATTATAGACGATTGAGTTATCAAAATCATTTAAGCTTCATGCATACAAGGAACTCACAGTGTAGCAGTGTCATACTTGTGGGTAGGCGTTCTTGTGAATTTATAATCAAATGCCGGCATGTGTTACTGAGGATAACTTGTGAAGTTAACCGCATATAAGTAAAAGTTTTTAAAACTATATCAAGGTCATGAACGACTAATTTATAGTGCAGTACCCATGAGGTTCTAAAGTTTATGTCGATCGTCTATGCTTGATATCAACAAGGAATTCAAATAGTAGTCAGCAATTTGTTGTACACTTGTCAAAATGTAGAACAAAGACCAAGTACAGCCTTAACATCTCAGCGCACGGCTTGTAAAACAGTATCACATCTGCGTGCGAACACATTCCATTAGTTACTTACACTATCTATCCAAGAATCCACAGAAAAGTCACTTGGCTTCTCTAGTAAATTTGGTGGTAAATCTGTTTACGCTGATCTGGGCCCGAAGATGGGCAACAGAAAACGACTTATCTATTGTCTTTGATGTGATGCTAACAATGTTCGCTCATTCAGATACTAAGAAAATGCACATGTATAGTTCTTAACTAATTGATCTGACAAATATATAACGGAAAACGGCAACCATTTTGCTTTTCTGTATGTTCTCCGTTATCAACCTTATTCTTCATGGTTAATGGGGTTGGTTTGTGGCTTCAAACCCAAAGAAATGAAGTAAAACCAAAGATCCAGTCCGTACAGAATTTATGAAGCATACCTCAATTCCCAAAGAGACAAGACTACAGATGATATTGTACCGTTCTGACAGCGCACGTGTGATTGAAAGCTCCAAAGAATGGTTACACGACATGTTTACCGTGATTGGCTGTTCAGCATCGTCAAAGTTCGGTTGGCAAAATGACGCTAAAGTATGTTCTGATTAGATTTCCATACCCTTAAGCTGCAACTTCCAAAAACACTGTCAACTAGTATCTACCTGGTTGATCAGTTGTCAGGGGCTCGACATTTAATCCCAAGTTGGTTGGTTGATCCCTACGTGCGTTGAAAAAGCTATGTGCTCATAAAATCTGCATTCGTGTCAGTTGTGACCAACTAGTAGGCACGTCAAATGTGATCAACTATGACTTTAGTTACATAATAACCTGATTTGAATAGCCGACGGTTGTTCTTAAAATTCTTTACTTACAATAACAACTGACTCCGTTAAAGTGGGATTGTCTAATTTTTCGTTGGCTGTCAATAAGCTAATAAAACTAACTGGTTGATTGCTAACAGATTCATTATACCCTTAGGAGTGAAATGCATCCAATCACTAATCCTTACTAAAAAGTATACCGATGTTTTCGACAACATTTCCGTACGGACTGTCTGTACTATATGAAACATAAGGAGGATGCTTTGAGCTCTTGTATAACTTTGTTGTTAAGGGTTTACGGGACAGTTTGTCAAAATGAATTATTTTTGTGCACGAAAGAGTAAAACCAGAGCTTAGTGATTCCGTTGTAGCATCCTCAGGTGTGTTTCACTTTATACTTCATTACAGGAGATAGAACTTTTGTAAGTGGTTATTTTGACGCATCACAGAAAGTTTCGTTGATTGAGCGGCTGTGTGCTTTCTGCAAAAACAAACTAGTCTGTAGAGAGGTGAAAGGTGATATACAACTAACTGCAGATTTAACACATCAGAGAGCTTTTGGTCAGCCTCCTTTGAAAACATACTGAACCCAAGTGTCACATTGAGTACAGCACAATACTAGTTCATATTACTTTCATAAACATAGAGATTTTTGTATACTTTCCAGTTACTGTCTTGTGGCGTGAGCTAAATTCACATGGTCTATATCTGACTACACAGTGTGCCCATTCATGAATAACGAAATTGGGCGGCGCTGTTTCACAGGCTTCACCCTTTACAGTCAGCTCTATGGACTAGGTTCAAGTGACTATTGCATGTTGTTCAAACTTTCAACTTGTTAATTCTAATTAACGTAATATCCTTGTAGTTCTGAACAAACGTTAAACTTATTTTGAAATCTTCTCCACCGTGACGGCTTAATGTTTGCTAATTTTTATTTACTACAAAATAACCTTAGGTAACAACCACACGGACATGATATAAGGTTAAAGTTTTATTGCATTATTTATGACACATCAAATCACTTTCCGATCCAAATCAGACGCATACAAAATGATAAACAACCGCCTGATTCATAATAAATTACCTTAGTCAACATGCTGCCATTCTATGTGCAAAATTCAACAGCAGGGTCTGTGCTCTATTGATCAATCTTTGCCAACCTAAAGCAAGCGCGCACTCTGTGCCAAAATCCTCTCTTAAATAATTCAAGTTTCTTAAAAACGGTGGTTTGGGTGAAACTAAATTTTTAACCCAGAGCCCGTCTCGCATTCACTGCTATCGGTAGCAAGCACTTGGGGAATATGAGCCAGTAACTTACATCCCACCAATCTAGTAAGCCAACAGAATGTTTGTGAATGTCGTCACCACCGGTTCGTCGAACGTAAATCACCTCATAACAACCCAAAACCATCATCAAACATCCGGTGTAAGCTGCAGGAAGACACATTGAGGTTAAGCACAAACTTTTGAGTCATATCCACAAAGTGATCTGCTAATCGCTTTCTGCTCTCTCGACCCTTCTACGTTCCATCGTTCTTCTTACTTACTGTGGTGCGCAAATGACTGCTTGCCAAAGTTTGAATATTTGTGTGCGTGTGTGTCGGATTGCTAATTACGGTGTACCTGTAATAATTTGAGTATTATAGTGTCGCGACCGGTTAATCAGTTGTGCCCTCAGAATGCGTGGTATGCGATGACAGAGTCTTGCCCCCGGTGTGAGACACAAGCCAACTCGGATTGTGAACCGATTCCACCTTTGGTTTGTTAAACTTCAAAAACTACTCGGCTAAAAACCTAGAAAATGTTTGTGCAACCTGTGTAGTTTCCGTGACCCTACATGAAGGCTAGAATGTACTATACAGCTTATCACACGGTAAGCACCTCATTTGTTGTCTTATCGAATGTGTAGCACTTATTCCAACTTAGCCCACTAACTGTAAGTACACAATTCCCAGACTGGAGGGAGCTACAAAACCAAACGGAACTAGTGAACAACCATCGCTCTTTCAGTCGGCTGATCTTGCCTACCTGGTAGCACGAAACACGGTACCCAGCTACTCTAACCCTATTTAGTAGGCATGGTACCCCCAAAATATATTTCGCTGGTCTGAATAATAAATCACCCTTTATCAACCACAAGCATTCAGTGGAGATTCCAAGCACTACCCAATTACTTCTTTGTTCTAACAATTATTGTTGTTAGTTGCCTGCTGAGGCAGGCTTAAGTATCCTAAATAAGTACGCCTCAGTCACCGCGAATAACCTGCCCGACGAGAGAAATGACGAAAATAGTGCATGCAGCCTGATATCTAAACCACTCACATCTGTCTAATAGTATCAGATATCGCTCTGAAAGTTTACTATCAGTCGGATCTAAATAGAGAAAACTGTGTATTATCACGAAGGTCACTGTGGTTGTCACTAAGATTCCCCGCGAGTGACCTTCATACACATGCCGAATCCAGGCCAGGAGTTAAGAATTCCCCGATTCATCACCCTTCCAGTAGGAAAGAAGGGACTCAGAGGGCAAAAAACAAGCGAACGCAGTCGTCCTTGCTCAACAAACAGCATTAGTTAGAGTCATCTGCTGTGCTCGTTGTAGGCAGTGAAACAATCCTCCGGTACTGTTTTTATGCTATTGCGGCACCACTCTTCACCAAACTAAAATAACTTCAAAACTACTGCAATAATGGGTATCATGAAGTCCTTGTGTAAGAAATGAACGCGTGACTAGGAATTGTATAGCCTGATACGACATTTTTTATAGCGAAAATCAAATCGGTAAAAGAGGTGGTATAGATCCTCATTTGACCCAAGCCTTGTGTTTTCGGGACAGCCTGCTACTGGGTTTTTCTGAATGAATCTGACAAACTGTTAACCTTACTCAAAATCTACATTGTTTGACAGTTATGGTCTGCAGATCGCCTGTTGTGCACAGGGGTACCAACAGGTTTATGCATAAATGTGATACGACTTGTTTCCAGGACGGCTGTTTGTAGAGCACAGGGCGCTATGGTATCGAGTCCATCACTCGCAACGGTACGGCTATAACCAACCGTCAGTGTCCTGATTACTGGGATACGATTGTTTTATCAACTGCCAACCAAGAGGGATCTTTGCGGTTCATACAGCTGAAAAACAATGTGAGTGGTGCAACACTGTTTTTTATACATTAACCAATCGCTTTATATTTTGCTATTTATGAGTTTCTACGTAGAATACCATTTCTACATTATATCCAAAAGTTAACAATGAAGCTAGATTTCATGTACTAGGTTGTTAATTATGCAACATTTTACTCCATTGAGAAAGTTTTTGAGACATTAATGGAAGTTATACCATTTCAGTACGTTCAATAACATATTATTTAGCAAGCGTGTCAAAGCCCGTCTTGTTTACATGATATCTTATCATTCAAGTCAGTTTGATAAATCACAGTTCCGCTATGTCAAGGAGTTCACGTGACAGTTAAATTCAACTAGTTATAAGGAATTAGACCGCATGTGAACTTAAACATGAATCTCATGACATCGCATTTCTAATTCTACGGCTATAAAGACTTAACTTGTCAGAGTTGAATGATGTGACTCCATCAACATACTAACAGGCCACTATTAAGAAGAGCTTCAATACAGCTAAAAACTACGTTTCATTAGAACATCCGCGATCTAGCAAAAACGGACAAGTATAATAAACAGAACGAAACGTTTGATTAGGCGGAAATGTTCAGCATAAAAGACATATCACCCAGAATTCGCCAGACGTGCGTTTTCTGAGTATATCATTGTTGTAAACCCTCCTAAACGATACGCTGGTTTGTCCTTGCTATCGTAAGGTGCTTGACAGAATTCGGATTATCCTCCTGTTGATAATTCACACGGAAATCTCGGTCCCGAATAGTGCTGCGACTGTCCCCGCATTCGCTCCCAAGATAAGCCAAAAGACGCGTACAAAAATAATAACTTTGTTCCGCCCCAAAACGGGTGCGGCTAAGACGACAAGTACAAAGTATTTATAGGGCGCGTAATGACCACACATTTCCAAGATATCATAGAGAGTAGTTGCCGAAAAAAGAGAGTTAGGATCGCAAATGTGCATAGCGGTATAGAAAGTCTCGACCGATTTAAACAGTTCCGCTAAGTAAGACTGAGTCAATCGTTTTTTCTTTCTCACGACGGAGGCGCTTTGGGACGGCAACAGGGTGGGCGCCCTAACAATCATGTGACGCAGTCGCTTATGCTACCACAATGATCCTCTTCAGAATGTAAATCGCAGCCTAAATTGTTCTACATCGATGTCGCAGGGCACTGCAAATGAAGTTGGTATTTCACAAATTATAATCATTAAGCAACTTGCAAAGTTATGGTGTGGAGTAAAAAGTAAATCAGTCTGCACGAGTACAAATCAAGCGCAAGTCCTGGGTACATACTGACAACTTGACTGGTTGAAATATACTAAGAGTCAGAATCAAAATAATGATCCTAAATCTCATAGATTCCTTATTCCGGGTTAGATATTACCTGCAATTCTAAAAAGATATTGGAACCAAATTAACAGAACTACTCTCATTACTTTTAATCTTCACTGATTAACTGGCCATTTGCTGAAAGCTGGAAATCAGTACACAGTCATACCTGCCTTCAAATGTGGATGCGGGGCTGATCTAATAAACTATCGAACAATAGTTTTGCTTTCAGTAGTCCTCATAATCCTAGACAGTTTACTGGATGACTCTCTACAGCCCAACCTGGCAACTCCAGAACGGATCGTTAAGCAACAGTATGGCTTTCGGAATGAATGTTCATGCAACACAGACTTGCTTATTGATGGCGACTCAGCAGCGAAAGCTACAGACTCAAGAATGGCCACTGGTGGAATTCAGTTTGACCATTTGGAAGCCTTTGATAAGGTTGCTAACTTAAACCAACTTAAGAAGCTTTATAATTTTGGTCTTGACGGGCGAATATTTGTGCGGTTTGTGGAATAGTTGGACATAACTTCAACGTGAAGGCTGACTGCAGTGAGGCTGGTTCCCTGCTAACATCAACGTTCCACATGTATACAGCTTAGGACTACTGTAGTTTCTTATCATCGCATATATATGTATATATACATAACTTATAAGTATGCTTCTGTAATTATAACTACAGAGGCAATTAAATGGTTTTTGACATTTCTGATTATGAAAAATAAACAATACACTGCCCACAATGGGAGTAAATACGCAGAACTACGCGAAATTGTTCACGTGCAGGTCATGTACATCATCATGTCAGGTCGACCTGACGGAAAATTTATATTTATGTGCTATTCGTCGGAAAGCGCATTGTGGTATTAATTAATTTGACAGTGGGTTTATCTATCAACCGATCAGAAAATTCGATCGTTCAGGTTATTTTTCCTGGGTAGGAAAAAACCGACTCCCCAACTCCACGCAGTAACCACTTGTTACTTTCAGAACGCGCGCCTCAACACGACCTTCATTGTGTTGGAACTGGTCCAACAAATTAATACCCAGTCTGTGATCACTATCGGAAACCAATCGACAATGAGAAACAAGAACTCAGCGTGTTGACCCTTGTGTATTAGTATCGACCCTGGAAAATAGAGTACAGGGAAAAGACGTTAAGCTAGCGGGGCACGGAGCGAGTTGGGGCCCCCGGACGGATGTTACAAATGGAATAGCTTGACTAAAACAAAAGTAGGCAAAAAGCCAAGATCATAAAAAATGTACAAGTGAGTGCAACTATCAAACATATCATTTATTATAGTCGCTACAACTGGACTTAACGATCCAGCGGTTGATGCAAACTGTTTACAGCGATTTTTGGCAATTTCTTCACGGGTTCGAGGATAAAAACCCAAGCCGCCTGAATTCAGTCAGCTTGTCCGTTCCTATATGTGCTTGAACCAGGAAGAGAAACGGCAATTTTACACAACAATCTACAGCAGCTGTCTACGGTAAATTCCACCACACCAAGTTCGCTATATGTTTGAAAAAATTTCCTCTCGAATAACAAAGAAACTGCAACGAATTCCGTTTCTCCAGCGTACTAAAATCGACTCTCACCACAGTTAACTCCCGATAACAACGACTACGTGCAAGGAGAAGCCGAGAGGAGCGAGGACGAAGTGTGTAGTAATTCAAACAATGGACAAGTTTAGTTCAGTTCAGTTTTCCGGACGGAACGGCTTCGGCCAGAATTTGCCCAGTTTCTTGTACCAGTGAGTTTCTGAGGGCGCTCAGTGCTGCGACTATAATAAGAAGAGATTATTCACTCCTGTAGTGGCCAGCGATCGTGTGACTTCTCTAAAGATCCCGGCTGCAACCGTGTTTTCCCGCTTGTCGGTTCTGTACGCACGATTCTATGTACGCCTACAATAGGAGGCCTGATACGAACTCAGTGCCACTTTCTTTAGTCGTGCAACTAGTTGCACGCAGTGAATGTTCGTTCTTTTCCCAACGACTCATTTATTATTGCGTTCTCCGAAGTCGTTTAATCCGGACCTTTCCCAGCGTTGTTAAGCTCACTCAAAAGTTTCACGCACTGCTTGCCTGGCGTGCTTTTGAGTGCCGCCAAGTGGGCTGTAGCCTGTCTTGCGCTTCTTTTCTTTTTCCTCCTGGTTGCTGCCGTTGGCCCCAGACTAGGCTAGAGCTAACTACTGGCCATATTTCCAAACACTGCTGGAACTATACGGTTTGTTTCCAAACCTCACTGCCTTTTCTAGTTCGATGCCTGTTGGGACAACATTCCGACTGCTCTTCAGGAAAGGCGTATTAAATTGTTAGTGGACGGGGGTCTAGCGCATGCGCACTTGTCTACTGCACTTCCATGAGTTAGTATGAGGGCTACCAGATAAAATCTGAGGAGTTCAAACTATAAATGCCATCGGAACACAACAAGTTCACAGCTACCACCAATACACACAAGTTCACCCCCCCCCCCATTAAAATGACGTGAAACAAGGTTTAACTGTAAGACCAATGAGGGTCTGATTCCTATAACCTATACTTACAGATGCTAAGACTAACTTTGTAAACAAAATAAAAGCAGTGAATAAGATTTAAAAGGGATAAAAATAATATCAAATAGAGATGAAGAGTTGGCTAGCTTAAATCTACGACAAGGAAATTACTTGAGAAACTCATCCAAACTAAACCCTCACAACAGGTCTGGGAAGAAAAATTGCCAGCACTTATCTAGCTTTCTTTTGAACCCTGTCACACTATCAGAGGATACTACTCTCTGTAGAAGCATGTTACAACAGTTGGTGACTCGAAAAACGAAGAAGTTTGCCCTACTTGATGCAGCAACCTTCTTCTTCTCTAACTTGGGACTGTGGCCTCGGATGTGTGAGTTAGTATGCAGGCTGAACAGAGATTTCACCGCAACTCCGATTATTCCCTTAAGATTCTTGGAGATTTCTATCAAGTTTCCTCTAACCCTTCTTTGCGCAAGAGAAAACTGACCAAGTTTCCCTAGTCTGCCTACATATGTGTTATCCCGTATTCCCTCAAGCAACCTTGTAAAACTTATCTGAATCTTCTCAAGTAACTTCACGTTTTTTTACCGGATGCGGGCTCCAAGCCCGCATACAGTATTCCAGATGTGGCTTAACATAAGCTTTATAAGGCGGCAACTATATCTCTGGGCTCCATGACGCGAACGTTTTTCCGGACAAGTACAGCGTTCTGTTTCCTTTTCGCGCCGCCACTATACACTGTTTGGAAACTTTAAAATTCCCCTATATGGGCACTCCCAGCGATTCAGCGATTGATACACGGGTTCGAGGCAGAGGCCCAAGGGTCCCGGATCCAGTCGGTTTTTCTTTTTAAATTTCAAGCGGGCGTCTGTTGACCTGAAAGGTATTCATGGAAAACAGGGTGTAGCACCGCTCTTGGGAATTACAGTAAATATCACAAAACAAGCTAAGATTACTCGTATAAAAGGTTTTTTAGAAAATGCGAGTCAAGTAGTGATTTGAAGCCGTCGCTAGATGCCCTGCTCACAACCTCAGCAGGAAGGCTGTTCCAGAAGTTAACAACCCTATACGAAAAGAACTGCTGCCTGGGAAAGGTCCTAGGACGAAGCTTGAAAAGCTTCATGTTATGTCCTCGCCGACCGTCATCATTCGATACAGTGAAGAACTGATCAACGAGGCCTACTCTCAGGTCCTTAGTTATTTCTATCCTCCTCAGCTCTGTCTCCTCCCTCTCTTTGACAAAATACCTGCCTGGCCCTGGCTTTTCCCTTAGCAAGCAGCTGATTACACTTGTCTACATTCAAGGGTAAGTGCCATTTATTTGACCACTTCTAAACAGTATTCAACCCTTCCTGCGTGTTCGTGTTGTCAGGATTTCCTACAGCCTTCACATCATCAGCAAAGATGTAGCGGGGACACTTCAATATTTTGGTGAAATCACAGTTGAACATTAAAAATAGTAGTGGTCTAAGCATTGACCACTGAGGTATCCCACTAATTACAACACATTCTGTGGACCTCTTCCCTGCTACCTCTACATGGAAGGTGCGACACCTCAAGCAGTCCTGTATCCATCCTACCAGTCTTGAAGGAAAACCCAAGGTCCCCAGTTTGAGGATGACTAATCAGTGGTTCACTTAATCGAACGCCTTCCTGAAGTCCAAGTAGCAAGCCTCAACTTCCTCTTCCCTATCCACCCTCTCTGTGATCTCATCGTGGAAGCAAATCAGGTTGGTGAGACAAGATCTGTGCTTCAAAAATCCATGTTGGTTTGCAGAGAGAAGCCTATTTTCAGTTAGGTATCTCACAATCCTATCTCCAATAACTTTTTCAGCAGTTTCAAGACAACTGATGTGAGACTTACTGGCCGGCAGTTGCCCACCTCGTGCTTCTTATTCCCATTATGGATGGGTACAACCCCTGCCTTCCTCCAGTCATCCGGGATGATGACCTTCTGTGGGGTGAGATTAAACAACACGGCGATAGGCCCCTGTAAAAAGGATCTTAGTATCCTTGAATGAATATATTTCGGCTCCATCGCCTTATTTACGTCTAGCTTATCCAATCTATCCTTAACCTCCTCCTCCCTTATTTCAACTTCCTCCATCATTGGCCCTCTCGCAGTCCCTGTGCGGAATCCCACTGTGGTAGATCCAAAGTCCGGATTGTGTACTGCTTCAAAAAAGGGCGGGAAACCTCTACTTTTTGTAGTGGTGTTTCGATAACCTTGCCGTCAGTATCAGCAATGCTACTCAGTCCTCTCCTAATGGCCCCTTTGGCCTGGACATAACTAAAGAAGGCTTAGGGTTCTTATTATGGCTCTTTGCCAGATTCATTTCAAACTTTTTCCTGCAATCATTTTGTAATTCAGAACATCTCTTTCTAGCCGCCTTATACTGACAAAACCTTATGTATCCCCCAGACTGGTTGTATGCAGCTCATGCTTTCCTTTTGCGTCGCAGTGCCTTTCCGACCCTACTCTTCCACCATGGAAGCTTAACCTTAAGTCTGCTGCATCATAGTGGTGCATACGTATCAGTTAGTTGCATAAGATTAACTTTACCTGTGGCCCAGGCTTTGTTGACATCATTGGTACCATGACAGTCGGTCCAACTCAACTTTTCGCATCCGATCTTAGTTGTTGCATATTCATGCTTCTAAAGGATCTACGATATTTGACATGGGGGATAACGTAGACACAACTAAACTTCAGACGTATGATTCCATGGTCACTCATGCCCAACGGTGGTCCGACCTTCAAGTCCGAAAAGTCGTTGGGGTTTCTTGTTATAACAAGATCCAAAACTGTAGCAGTTTGACCTTCCCTCCATCTAGTGACCTCACTGACATGTTGAAGTAATGCCTTCTCGTTTAGAAGATCCAACAATCCCTCACCAAATATACCACTGGCAGCATGCATCAATCTCCAGTCCACTTCTGGAGCGTTGAAATCTCCTACAATAAGGAGCCGCTGTGACGTGCCCATTTGTCTCCTAAGAACACTGAGTAGTTGCTCATCCTCCTGTCGAGTGGAAGAGGGACTTCTGTAAACGCAAAAGAGCAGCAACATTGTTCTGCTGTCTGCCAAGGAACAGCTTAACAACCGAATCTTTTCCATATTAAACTTCTCTTCTTGGCGCTGCTCATAATGCTGCGCTATCAACAACAGAACACCCCACCCATTCTGCCATCTACCCTGTGGATCGCATATCCCGGTGGGCATATATTAACGACGAACATCCTCTCGTACCCAGGCCTCGATAATTGCAACGACATCCTCTCCTTCTAGTTCCCTTGAGAGCTCACTCCATTTGTTCCCCAGACCACCTGCATTGGTACACAGTACTCTCAGGGACTTCTCGCAACCACCCCTTGTTTCAGTCTGCTTGATTCGAGGGGCGGTGCATGGTTCAGGAATTACACCTGAGCACTCCCCCGGTTTTTGCAGGAGGTTGTCCACTCCTCCCTAGCCTCAGGTCAAACGATCCACGCTCCTTACGTTGAGTTGCTTTTACAATGGGAGTAAATCTTCCGTCTGCCACCCCACCCTTCTGTTCCACGAGTGAGCGTGTTAACCATGTCCGTGGCACCTTATCTTTAATGCACTGTTGCGGCGCAATTGGTGATCCAGTACCACTTAGACGGTCAGTATTCTTCCACCCAGCCGAGTCGTCCGGTGTTACCGTAACTCGACCATGTGTGGCCGTGCGTGTCTGCCCTGCTGCCGCCAGGAATCTATCTCGGTGCCTGGGGCTGGCGACCTCAGCCAACATAAGCCTAGGTCTGTAAATATTAGCCTGCCACCTACTCAACCTCATTACTCGTTTAATAGCCACATGCTCAAGAATATATACCTGCATTAGGAGGTTCACCAGGTGAAATCTCATCGCTCTTTCTCCAGCCTCACCTTCTTTCATAATGAGCTCAGGAATGCCTCTGATGAGTAGATTCCTACTTCTACCAAGAGCTGAGTCTGCTTTAGTTTCCAGCCCCAACACAGCTTTGACCAAAAGGTCACCTTGGTTATGGACTTCCGTAAATCTTTGTTCTTGGGCTTCCATCCTGAAACAAATATCTTTAACCAGCCCCTCCAGTTTCTCAAGTTCTTTTCTTCCCCTTTCTACATACTCTTTGACCGATTCCCGGTTACTCACAATTTTGTCCTCTTTTCCACTCCGCTTATTGCCCTTGCCCTCTCTCACGACAGTCACTTTTCTACAACTCGCCGTGCTAACAGCAAGAACCTTTAGCTCAGCAGTTCTATATTCTAACTCACTGACCAAACCCGGCGAGTGGTTATGCTTTGCAACCGCCTTTCTCCTTTTTATACCCCAGACTCAATCAGAATCCTTCACCTCGTTGCAACGTTTTCCTCAGTATTTGGAACATTCGGTTCATTACCCCTCACTCGCGGTGTGCTGCTACCAGAGTCCCTCTCCTGGTTCACTCTAGTGTTCGCAACAGAAGTACAATCGTGCAGTTTACCTGTGCATGACCGGCAAACCCAAAGCAGCTCCTTATGAACCACATACAAGTCATAAGTTCATTTCGAGAGCTTGCTACACTGACGCAGGAAACACTCCACACAACCATCACGTTGCATACTTTTGGCGTCGACCTCCAAGTAACAACTGTTATTGCCGCAACCGCCAACTATCAGACTGGCTACCTGAATATCTTTTCCTGGACCCATGCAAGAAATTTCCCTTAGATTCAACTGCTGCTAGTATTGGTTAAAGAAAATGGCTGACGAAAAATAAACACCTCAATTGAAAGGGAAAAATCAAGTGTATCGGCCCATATGTAGCCCACTTGGACAGTACAACGTCACACAGCACTTTTAATAACTTCCACAACTTTCGCTATTTTTTCTGGCGCCCACAAGTCGAATACGTGACGGCGATATTCCACATTTCAGCCTCAAATCCACAGGGGCAGCTTTTTCTATTTTTAATGAATATTTCCAACGGAGACTTGAACTTTTTTCAGATGCGCAATCCTGATAATGAATACTCCCTTCCCACGTCAGAAATTCAAACCGCCCGCTCAGATTCGATTTTAGACGTACAGTGAACGTAACAGGTATGAAGAATAGTATGTAGCAAAAGAGCGAAAAGATAACAAACTCTACATAACTCCCACCTAGAGCGTTAAGGAAAAGAAAACGCTCGATCAATAAGGAAACAGACAATGAGTTAATAATGATAATCTTTATAGATGGTCGACCGTCTAACAAATCGTCCAGAACGGGTGTGCGATGTGGAAGACTTGGGTTGGGATGTAGGAACAAAGATATGGTCACCGGTGTCAAAGATGGATTAGGTAAACTGAGAAAGGCTTTGTAAATCGGTGGTCGGATCTAGGGTAGGTTGGCTGGAATCACCAGCATGTGTAATGTCCGAATGACGAGACGGTGACGTTGAATCACGATCGACGTACGCAACCTTTAATCCGACAATGCTCACGGAGTGAAATGTTCCGTTTTTGTCAATGAAAATATTTGTCTTTGCGATCAAGCAGTGTGAAAGGACCATCCCATGGCGGTTGCAAAGGTGACTTAGGTGAGCCAACGCAAATGAAAACGAAAGGGCAAGTACCCAGGTCACTGTGGATTTGTTCCTGTGGCGATGTTTTCCGTGGGAGTTGAACGTGGCGCATGCGATTCATTAGACGCTTGAGGTAAGACGCGTTAGGACTCAGAGATACTAGGCAATTAGAGAGAAATTCTCCGGGAATACGTAATGTACAATTACAAACGAGCTGTGCCAAAGTGCATCCAACGTCTTCTTTTACAGTGGTTCGCAAGCCAAGGAGAATAATAGGCAGGCGATCAGACCATTTGCCACCTGCCGATGTTGCCATCAAAGATGCTTTTAGTTGGCGGTGGAACCTTTCGACCAAACCGTTCGACGCAGTGTTCGTTATGTGTTCGCATCTAATACGATTCAATTCACAGAAAAGAGCTGAAGTAAACTGAAATCCACGGTCAGTTTGATTGTGGTCGGAACACCAAAATTCGAAGTCCACGTGTCGGCAAAACTGCGTGCAATGGTTTCCGTTGATGTGTTGTTCAAAGGGACGGCAATGGGCCATCTCGTGAATCGGTCCACGCAGGTTAGAAGATGTGTATAACCGTTGGAAGGGGGAAGGGGACCAACGATGTCAAGATGGATATGTCTGAAGCGTCCATCAAGTAAAAGAAAAGGTTCCGCGGTAGTGATCGTGTGACAATGAACTTTACTACGTTGGCATCCCAAGCGTTGTTTAGCTCATTCACGAAAATATTTACGGATGCCTGGCCAAACGTAGCGCTCGGAGACTAGCCTCTTTGGCGCACGTATGCTTGTAAGCGATAGGGTATGGAGGCGGCTAAAAACATCAAACCGGTGTGCGAAAGGAACGAAGGGTCGTGACTTGCCGGTAGACATGTCGCACGTAATTGAGTAGTTTTAATGGGTTAGTGGAATATCACTTAGTTTTAGAGAGGGGTTGGCACGCAGTAATAATAATAAAAATGGTATATTTCTCAACGCATCTGTGAGAAACACGCTCAGAAAAGCGTGATCAGTATACACATGGTAACGTGAAACGCATACCGTACTCAAAATTGTTAATTGTACAATACACCAATTATGGAAATAAAGTTACAAAACGGACATAATAATAGAGGAAAATATCGGTTTATAAAGAAGCATTTAGCTTACTTGCTTCTCAAATGATAGTTGTTAAAATTTTTAATGTTCGATAAAAAATGCTGAGTAGTTACATCAATTCTCGCTTCACAAGGTTAACATTGGCCTCATGTTCAAGGTCATGCCAGAAGAAAGATTTTTCGGGATGTGGAAGATGAACAGTCCAAGGATTTCGCCATCATTTAATGTAGACGGTTAGGATAATTATGTAGAAACTTTTGTGAAGATGAAGGAAGATAGAAGGGTCCCAATTTTTGCGGAGACAGACAATCTTCTGGACTGGACCTCGTTATTTCCTCAAAATTGACGGATTTTCACAGACCTCGCGAATCGTCCAACCAGTACGGGATTTTGATTGTCTGGACGTTATGGAATGTTGTCTCGCGTTAGAATTAATCGTGGAATAGGGATTGAAAAGCAAAATTACGTGATAAACAGGAGAATGTGAAATGGTCATGTGAAGTAGGACAATTAATGGAATCTGTTTTTTCTGACCAAACCTTTTATATAAAATTGATAATTTTATATTAGTCAATAAAATTTATATCTCTAACAGACATTTGTTATCGAATAACGCGGAAAAAGATCGATTCACGGCTTTATCTAGTATATGAATATAGCCGAATTCCGATGTCAATTTAGTATATACGGGTGTTATGTGGAATGGAAAGGAGGTTTTGCAACAAGGGAAGATTGTCAGATGGTCTGTTAGGATAGGAAGATGAACATATTTGTAGGTAATTATGTGAGGCGAACAGGCTAAGTTATATATATTTTTCAATACATATACTTTTTTTCATTTTTTTCTTCAAAAAGTTATGTATATATACTTCAAACAGTTTCAACGTTCACAGCTATTGCATAGTAGTCGATAACTATACACAACTGGTAATCATTAAGTATGGAGTAAGAGTTTGGTTACTACGAACGGGGATGTGTATGATGTTACCATATGTTGGCTATAGTTTTGTTGTCTAGCTGCAAGTTTTGGACATAACTGTGTACAAGATCTATCCTGCTGGAAAAATAATAAGTTTCGAAATTGAGAGATGTTTCGAGTGGTGAAGTTGATAACTTTGGTTAGTTCGAAGTGTATATGGCGTTGCATAATGTGGTATAGGTTCACCCTCAGATGTTATTAGACTAGATCAGATGTTTAGATGTTACTAGGTCCGTTTTTAAAGATATCGTCTTCAGGTAGGCAGAGTTTGAAAATAGACATGACGTTCCTTAATGTCAGGAAAGTTTCTAAGCTTCGTTTGAATTGATGTATATTCTTACTGGCTCCAATTGCATGTAAGAGTTTGTTCCAAATGTAAGTATATTTCACTAGGAAAAAATTTAAACGCAGATTTTACGAGATTTAAGAGCCGTCAAGGTGAACTCTTTGTTCTTGATGCTGTATTTGGAGCTATGCTGGAGGTGAATCGCGAGTTTGACAGTAAATTTATTGCCATAAACTAGATTATACATGAGTGCAAGGTTCAGCTTGAGACGCCGTAGCCAAAGAGGATTTAGTTCGAGTGTCTGGCAACGTTCTCTTTAGTTCAGAGAAGACGGATAACAAACTAAACCTTTCGTGAATGTACGTTGGAGACTTTCCAGAGCTAGCCTATCAGACTTGCGTGAGTGACTATATATGAACGTACAGTACTCACGTTGGGGTCGCACGCACAGCTTATAAAGGTGTAGTCGAGCTGCAGGAAGGAAGAATGAGTGCTTAATGTATCCAATCGTTTGTCTAGTTTTAGCTATTAAGAAAGATATATGTTCAGCGAAATTGAATGAGATTGAGTAACGTATACCCAGGTCACGGACTGAGTTGGCAGTTGGAATACCATGACCATCCAGCTTTATAAAGTCCTCTGGTATATGACAACCGCGTGCGACGATGGTGGGGTTATTGGCTGAGAATTTCATCAGCCAAGTTTGACACCAAGACTCTAATGACATGAAGTCCTCTCGTATATTTCCTAAAAAAGAATTGAGATCACCAGGAGGAAAAGTGCAGACAAGTTTCATGTCATCAGCGAATAGGAATAGTTTGCCATGCTTGATAACTTTACATATATCATTTATATACACAAGAAAGAGTAACGGTCCCAGGACGTTTCTTTGAATCACTCCACTGGTGACTGATCTGGGCGTTGAGCTGTTATCTCCTAGTTTCACTGTTTGTGTGCGGTCTGCAAGGTATGAAGCAAACCAGCTGAGCAATGGATCACGTACACCGAAAGATGCCATTTAGATCAGAAGGCGATTATAAGACACACGATCAAAAGCCTGTTGCATGTCCAAAAGTATAATAATAATTGTATTCCTTGAATCAGCAGATTTTGTAACGTGATCAAAGAATTCCAGCTGGCACGTCAGGCACGAGCGTTTGCTGAGGAACCCATGCTGGGAGTGGTTTATAAGATTTTGTGATAATAAGAATCCAACCATGCGACATTTTATTATCCTTTCCAACACTCTAGAACAAATTGAAGTATAGTTAATGGGACGATAATTTTTGATGTCTTGTCGCGAGCCACCTTTGTAACGGGGCTGAGTTATAGAATTTTTCCATTGGAGAGAGAAGGAGCCTAATGATAAAGAAAGTGTATAAATATTAAGCAAAAGGAGAGGAATGTCATCCCCTCCGTATTTGAGAGCAACAGGGTGTATACCCTCTGGACCAGGGTGATAAGAAAGTTTGATAGCAGCTAACTGAGGGCGTATTTTTACCGCATCAACAGTAACGTGGCTTAGAAACCTGTTTGTTTTTACAGGGAGAGGTGGAGGCAATATATTCTCTTCAATGTTGAAGGAAGCATCGAAATATGAATTGAAGGCCTCGCAGATTGTTACAGGATCATCTACGGTGATTTTGTTCTGTAGTGTAACTGTTGAGATAATAGGGCCTCTTGTACAGTTTCTATTGTAACGTTTTGCACACTATTTTCTATTTCACAATTCTG
>JTDE01001030.1:109168-172757 GCA_014338405.1 Paragonimus skrjabini miyazakii | reverse complement strand
CATACATTTCGACACTGACGCTTCTGCCCCAGAATCACAACATAGCCCAACAATCGGGCTATGTGTGTCGTAACTACTCGGATGAGATTCTTCTGGCAGTTGTCTCTTTAGATAATGATGATTAACAGTGGCTCATGTTGGTGGTTTCCTTGTCTGTGGTTATTGGGAGGCCTGTTTGCGAGCTTTTTTCAGTGTTGTATGTTTGCACGTTCAACCTGTGACGTGTTTTGAAGTCTGATCTCTTGGTTGCTGTTCCTTTATCTACTTCATCTTCTTCGGCCCAATAACTCCCATACCGTCTATGGAAACTCAGCTAATGGCCCTATGCTCATGATTTATTACCGAATAATTAAATATGATGGCATTTGTATGGCAGTTGCCCTCATCTGTCCGGCTGTGATTTAAAAGTGGTCAGCATGAACTAATCACATTATTTCGGCTCGTATGACTATAGCCCATGCATTCTGACTAATGTGACGTTTGCAAACCTACAGCTATTGCGTATGCTTTGCCTTTCCATCTCTGTTGTCGACCCCCGCAACCTACATTCGTTTAACTGCTTATTTTCTCTTTCTGTTTCTCCACTTGTAGCCAGACTCAACGAACCTGCTCCCCAATTCAACTCTCGTAAGTTTAACCTAGACCACTGTGTTTGTACTCGCAAATACTGTTACACTGACTACGCAGTCAATCGGCATTGACTGCAATCACATACTCTTTTTTACTCTAATTATCATCTGGCTAATTTTTGTTTGCATTTATTCATATCTCCCTCAAATGTGATGGCATGCATAATTCAAGTTTTTGATGTTTTGCGCGGTTCAAATGCTCTAGTTGTCTAATTTAACCGACTGACAGGAACTTACTACTGTCAACAGGCGGTCTGGAATTAGGGCAACTTCATAAGTTTCAATAGCTGCCTCCTCATAGATAATGTTAGTTTAGCCATCGTTATTGATGTTTATTGCCACTTGATCATATTGCAAAATACACCTGCGACCACTAAATCCCCTCCTAATTAGGACCGCTGTAGGCTCCTTCCTTCACGATTTTTGTCTTCTGTCCGGACACTGGATAAAAGTGAAAACTAAGGCGCAATACATCATTTCAGATGTGTTTATGTAGCTCATATAAAACAAAAGCAGTGCACGCGTCACATTATTCCCGATCACGGAGCAGTCAACTACCTGGGTTATTCGAAGTGATGCCGGATCTCGTAAACAGTCAACCGACCAGGTTGAGAAACGTACCGGAATATATGCATGGGCATGTGCATACGCATAGACAGCCACTCAGGGGGCATCTTATGCACGCTGTCTACGACCTGCAGATATGCATGATAAGACTTATCAAATTGAAATTATGGGATCCAGTGTTTGACCTTGGTTCAACTAGCACAATGCGTGCGCCTAGATCGCTGCGACCCACCGGTGTACGGTTCGCCGGAGAAATCTGTGACTAGATTGTGTCTGCACCGCTTTCCGCCCCGGGCTGGGGCCCAATTTTGACAGGCTGGTAAGAATTGTGTATTGAGGTGTGTTGTGAACAAGTTGTGTTAACTTGTTCCTACTCTCTCTTCCATCACGCTTGCTTAAAAAGGTTCCGTTACGCTTTCTATTTTGGAAGATTGTGTCATGATTTTCTGTTTCGTAACGAACCCATGAATGCAGAATGAATGAAATAACATCCAAATGTGAAATCAAATCATGAATTCTTTATGCTCCCGATTTGCACTCCTAACAGACTGATTGTCAAATGTTAAGCGAATGATGTCAAACTTGTGAGCATTATGCTTTAAACGAATGAGTTTGAGAAATAACTCATACTGACCTGATCACAGTTGACTCTATTTGATCTCCACTAGATTGCTGACTCGAGTACCATGGTTCTATTAAATTCCACCGCTTCAAGGAAGGGGGATGTCAAATTTCGCTACCTCAAGACTGATTCTGCGTTTACTCTCTAGCGTGTTCATAGTACCTCATTTTTATTGCGGTTGCCTAGGAAAACGAACCTTTGTTTTGCTCTCTTTAACTGTTTGTTTTCTATCTTTGGGGATCTTGGTGTTAACATATTACGACTACGTTATCAGCAATGTTATCCATGTGCGCTGTCTGTGATCAGTGAATTCGTAAAAACCGTAGCCCCCCGATATATTTTCTGTGTACAGTTCGAGTTCATCGCACTCACGGACGGTTTGAGCTGTTGGTTTATAGACATGTTTAGGTTGAGCTCTCTTTTATGCATACACATATAATGTCCCGTAACCTTATAATCAGTGGATAATTATGATTATGTTTTGAACTGTTGAATGCGATAGCACAAAAGATGATTGGCATTACCGCACTAACTCATACAACGCACTTTCCGGTTGTTTGAGCTCATTCAGGGGACAGAAGCTTCCACTGGCTTATTTCTGCACTACTTTCTACACCGATAAGGCACACGCTAATATTCATTTAAACTGGCGTTTCCTATCGGGAAGCAAACAAAGCTGTGCATATTATCAGGGGTAACATATCGAGCTTTGGTAGGGTTTTCTGAACACAAAGAGAGGGTTTAGAACGGTGTGTCGTAACGAAAGGTTTAGTGTGCTTATTGGTTGGGTAATGCAGCACATGAGAAGCTTTCTCCACCTGAATTGCATGTCCCATTTATCTCAAACGTTGTGTGCTAAATCACTGGGTAGCGCCGGTTTTGTTGTTTACTAGGCATTTTGGAATGTACTCCGAGACACGTTTCACCAGCGTTCTCACCGTTCGGCTGACGTACTTGATTCCACGAGTACAAATGACTCCATACATAATGTTAGATGTGACGAGTGGGTTGTTTGGGTCTTTTTTCCGTGTATAGGGCAGCCGTGTCGTCTGGTTGATCAGTCTTAATGCAGTTCTGACGGCACATTTTAGTCTACGTTAGATGAGGCTAGTTACACCCTCATCCTTGTGTGGTAGTATTAGGTACACGGTTTTGCTGGACACTGTTTTACATATTGACCGTTTCGACTTTTCTCTAGCGCGGAGTAGCCTTCTTTGTGTATCATTGTCTGGTGGATAAAAGCTGATTCTTCATCAAATGAGCACATTCTGCGAATCCTACTGAAGAGGGTTCGAACGAGACCATCTTTGAGCGATGTTGGTGCAAAACTTCTGGAATGAATTTACTGCCCGGTCCAAGCAGGCTTCTTGTGCACTCCTCACGTGATGGATCCATCATGATTCATAGACATTTCCACATCTAAAGAAGAAAGTTTGTTGTTCTCTTGAACTTCTGTGATGAACGAACTGTTCAGGTGTATACGGTAGATATTAGTTAACCTCTCACTATCATGGTGTTACGGGTTTGTAATCGTAATTTTATATTATTCGTTAAGTGTTTGCTATCATTATTTGGGTGTTTCAGTTATGCTGGTTACATAAGCTTACTCCTTTCTCTTGTCTCAAACTTACTCTTGGACTAACTATTAGATTCCATCTACTTCTGTGTGACCCACTGTTAGATCGATATTGTCTGTGTTGGTGGTCCCCTACTCGACCTGTTTGAAATTTGAATTTTCAAACTCAGGACGACCCATTCGAACGTAACTGATTCCGTATGCTGTTCTTACTGCAGCTGATGTCTCATTTCAACTTCACGACTGTTTGAATTAACGGTTGTTTAGTTATCTTAGTCCATGTGCCATAACTGATGAGGTTGGTAGAAATGTCTCCGCGTAGTACATCTCACGTACCCCTGTGTATTGTTGTGAAAATGTAGATGGTTTATTAAATTGACTTAACGTTTTTTCCTCAGAATTTTCTACATAGGATTTCTTAATGCAAATAATTGTTAAGTGACTCATAGTTTCAAAAGGTCGTCAAAACTGCAGAAGTCAAATGGACTGTTAGGGAACGAGGGCTTTCACCACTTCGGCAGTGTCTTGGCCAATGTCTAATCTGTAGTAACTGGATTGGTCTTTCCGACGAACGTAGGTTATATTTCCTCTTTCAGCATCAGCCTACTATATGAAATTAAAGTGATAGCTGCAACACAGTTTCTTTTACCTTTAACCGTATAATCTTTACTTCACAGTTGGTTCAGGGAGAACATTTTCACATTCACACTTTTGAGCCCAGCTACCCGTCATCGTCCGTAAAGTCCGTAAAGTCCACCAAACCCCGTTTCCATATACCGGCACGACCTGTAGTTTCGAACTCGCTAGTACTCGTTGTCATCTCCCCTTGCCAAGTCATCATTTGACCACGTCTCTTCTAGTACCAGCTAGCTGAGAGCTCAACAAAGTCCATGATGTGGCCGACGGCAGGTTGGTGTTCCTAATGTGTAGGGCTCAAGCACTCACATGCTTCTCAGTCGGTTAGTTGAATTTCCCTATTGTCTTAGTTTCTAACGAATCATATTGTTTTGTACCTCACAGTCAAATCAACTTCACCAACGGGTTTGATCCTGTGTGATTGGGACATATCTCTACGAAGGGAAGGATCCGAAAAACCGCCATTTCGGCTCAACTGCATTCGGGATTATGGGGTACGGATAACACACTCGCTGTACACTCTTCTATACTGTGGTGGTTACTTTCTGTTTTTGCTTATGGAACAACGTCACACTAGTCTTGCAACTATTTTATTAAAAATGTTCACTCTATGTTTGCGAATTCATATCAGATTGTGCAAGTCTATTGCCATTTCAGTGTTGTATTATTCTGTTGGGTGCCAGTTATGCTCTCAGGCTGTGTGTTGATCACATTCTGGACATTTGAAACTCAACCTCATGACAGATCAATTTGCTTTCTCCGATGAAATCGAAAGGGAACACTAGCTGATTAAGAAACACTAAGCATCTAGGTGGTTTCGACTAATGTTGTCCGGTCAGCTCAATCTACATGAATGGTATGGCCGGGTTCAGTGACTATTCTAGCGTTCCCTCTCAAATCGGGTTGCGACCAACCTATGAGGAGGCTTAGTTGATGCTGAACCCCTCACTTGCTTTTAACTTTGTATCATGATATCCACAACCGATGGTAAGCTCTAAAGATTTATCTGAAACATTTAGGGACTGTGCTAACGTTTGAATGTTTAAACTGAAACGTCCTTTTATCAGTATACCTCCTATGTTTCAAATATGACTTGCTTACCACTAAGGTGTTCACACAGCTTCTACTTCTTCCATTCAGCTGTTTGACTCTTCGCGTTTAGCTTTATCGAGTAACTCGCGGTCGTCCAACTGTAACGACTCCTGCCTACTAGTCACGCGGCCGCGCGTTCGAGCCCTGATCGACGTGACTGTTCCTCCCTATGTTCAAACAGCGTGATAGTATATGGTTTCATATGTCACATAGCATCGAGTGACTTGTTGTGTGTAAGTAGAAATCTTAATTAGTGTCTGGAATTGTGTTCGGTTGTTCAGCTAAACCGCTTTTACCATGGGACTTCTGATCAGCTGGCGGTGTATATATCCTTTAGATAAAAAATAATCCGCTTGTTGTTACAATTACACGTGCATATAGTTCATTAGTGTTTGGTCCAGTGGCAGTAAATCTTCCCTCAAGTATATCTTGTCGCGATCCGTATAGTCTGTTGCATCGTTGTGAACACATTCCGATTTACCTGTTTGGTCTAGTGCAAGTGTAGATTGGAAACAGTCAATGCAACCAAATTGTTTATTTGCCCACCTCCTCGTCACATCGTTCTTGATTTATCACTTAGCTAACAAACAACTGGTTTGGGATTTTTACGATGCTGGTGATCAAATAATCATGATATCTGTGTGTCTGTTAGACTGTCTTGATGGGAATACTTATCACCACGATTTCAAATACTTTGCCCAGGAACTCACTGTTGTATATGAACAAATGTCCTTTTAGATTACTGATGAGTAGGCGGGGATTTGGTTAATTTCAAGTTGAACGTCATCCACAATTGATCGTAGCCGTCGCATTCTCATAAACTCATTAGTCACAAGCGAAAGTGGTTGAGCGTTCACATACGATAATTCGGTCGTGCCTTGCGTGAGGTCAATGACGCAGTGGTAAACACGGTTGCCTCACGAACAGCGTGGCCGTGGTTCTAGTCTCGGCAATGGTGAGGATATGCACTACTGACGAGCTGTAATGAGAGCGAGCGAAACTCGAGTGTAGTGAATGATGTTCAAATTGAAATGTATTTTTGTTTATGACTCTTGTGTGTTTCCTTCTGTCTGGAAACGTTTTGCCATAAGACGTAGCGAAACGTGTCATGTAGCCACACCGTTTTCACGTGTTTACCATCACTACCATTTATTGTGCAAGCCACCCATGTGTTTACTTCGTCTAGTAAAGTTGTACGGGATGTGGTCCTTCTAGTTGTGGTGGCATGTACGTTTTAGTTTCCGGATTGCCTACATAAGAACCTAGTCATGTCTGCTGTTGTTTTTATTTTTGTCCCGTCCTCTTTTTCATGCTTCATCGTCTAGCTGGGGGACAATAGTCGCGTTGCGTTGATTATGTGTCAGCACAGGCGTCCGAAAACTGTGCCCACATCTCCGGGTAGGTGGCATTGTTGGTTGTCCCATTTTACCTCGCTGTTAGACCTTATTACATCGTAGTAAACTGTCACACGATTACGCAGCGTTCCTAGTCCAGCTCAGCTGATCTTTCACTCGTTTTGATGCTCTAGCCTATTTGAACATTGTCTATTTCACGTTTTCTGACTACACTTTAGTCTAATTTCATTATGACAGTTGGTTAGATTGACTTCAACGTGTTGGTTGTGATCGTAAATATTGGTCTATACATTCTGTGTCCGGACCACTGATTAGGCGGATTGTGAGTGATCGTCTGGCTTGTACTGCAGCTGTTTTAGCCGTCTTATCAGGGTTAGCATGAGTAAGATTGAAGGCAGACCTTATGAGATTGTTGGTTGAACAATTATGGTCATATATACATTGTTCAACTCCAAGAATTTAGGATATTGTTGAACAGCCGCAATGGCGATTTGCTTCCTGCACCGCAAAGGTGTGAGGTAGACAATACACCCCACATTTCAGTGTTTGTAATGCTGACTGTAACAACTTCTATTCTCGAACGTCGGCCCTAACCCCCTTGGGCTGGGGGTGTTTATCAGTGATCACGGAAGCGTCCCGCAGTTCCTCTGTGACTGGTGCTATTCACCTATTTCGTTATTGACCGCTCTGTGTGTCCGGTAAACTCACAGTCTTATTATGCGATGTATATGTAGTTAAAAGAGGTGATATTCCGCAGTGAACTTTGAACAGGCTAACCTCCCGGCCCATCTGGGAGCCGTTTCGGATTTCAGGTTTCATGTGCTGAATTACTCTCAAGTTTGATTCCAACTTTCATTCTTCAGCGTTAAGTACTTCGTTTTTCCCCACATATTATTAGGCACTACTTCTTATTTAACCACTAATCTGTTTGCAACCGTTTTTTCTTCACTCTTTGAATTTGTAGCCGTGAATACGGCCTCTTTTCTTGGACGAATGTTTTGTTCGTCAACCTCAGTAGTTGACTGGTAACCGCGACATTTTTTGTCGCTAAGCTAATGCACTAGGTGAAACACTGGTGTGCCCACAACTCGCAGTGTTTCCTATTTTACTGCTTACTTATAAGCCGCTAGTGAACAGTGATGAGAAAGTGTGTTCTGTTAAGAGAATCGACTAGTGTCTGTTTGATGAGTGGAATCCCTTGATCTGTATAGGCCCCCGAGGATAATCCGCCTTGACTACACACCACTCCTCATTGGGTACTTTTGAACACGCCTGGCGTTAAACAATCCCGTTTTGTTTTATGGTCTCCGATTCTTGTTTCGTTAAAATATAGTTGTGTTAAACGATGGCTTTGCGGAGTCGCATCCGCTTCGACTTGAACCGTAAGCATCTAGTAGTGTTGACCATTATTTGCTTGTTTGCTAACTAGGATAGCAAAATCAAGAAAAGAAAACATCTCTGTTCAACTGAACAACGTTTCTATCAATGTAAGGTCAACATACTGGATTGGATTCTACTGTACATCGATCCAAACTCCATCTGCCCTAGTTGATTCATCGAAAGTGCCCAAATCCGCGTTAGTGTATACCACAACCATATACATCTGATTCGACCGGTTCTGGTTCTGGATAAGTGAATTGAGAATAACACAATGTTACGGGCAAGTTGTAATACTCTACGTTTCAACCACCTCAGGTGGCCTTCTTCAGGAGTGTTGTAATCGAAATCACATTAACGAAGAGACAGAAGTCACATGGGGTTTGCTCTGTAGTTGAATTGATTGGTCTAACCCTTTGCCCATTGTGTGGGCGTGAGACTGATGTAGGTGAGATGCGGCTGTCTGGTGTTTATCCACCCACGCCACATTACGGACAGAGGTTTACTATCATTGCCAATAACGCCAGCGTGTTGTGTGTAAATGGTGAGAGCTTCAGCATATCATCGCTTCGCATGGGAAGACAGACCTTTGTGAATCACTTGAGCCTGGTCAAAACATATGTTCTGATCCCCTGACAGTGCCTGTAGTGCGATGACAGAATCCTCCTGTAGCTTCTGAAGTTGATATACGTTTTTCGGAGGTTCTTTTTCACTCATCTCTCCTTCTTCCTCTCCAGCTTCAATGCGTTCAAGCAGTATTTGCATGTTCAAAGGGAACACTCGATTACCGCCCGTTCACAACCTGATCTCTAACGATAGTCAGACCTGCTCTCCTGAACAAACAGTGCTCAGTGACACCGTACCATTGACCGGACAGTTGGACACTTTGGAAGCTGGACAAAAGTCCAACTTGTCGCAATCACTTCCGTTGTACCCCGTCTGTAGTCCGGTCAAAACTGACGGTACAGAATCGGCCAATACCATGTACTCAGTATATTGTGTGAGGCCAACCGGGTCTCCTGACCCTACCATATGGTATCACTTGGAATTATCAAAAAGTGTAAATACAGAAGGTGGTCCCTGTCTAGGACCGTATGCTAACGGAGGTCGACTCGGCAGCGGTACGGGGGTTGGGGGAAGTGGCTTGGTGATCCACGAACCCCCTTCCATGTCTGTTGTTGACTACAATTCGGGCGAATCCCCTCCGTGCACTTATGTCGATGACGTTTGTCAGGTGCACTCGAAATGTGGACCTGTTCGGAAGTCCCATTGGCGCGGTACTTGGCGTTTTATTCGAAAAGATTCCACGCAAACTGCTGGTCACTCGAGACCGGACCGGTTGGAGGCTGTTACTAATGCGGCAGTTAGCCATCCACTTCTAAGTGCGGAAAGCTCGTGCTTGGCAGGTAGTTCAACGTTGGGTCTGCAACACAATTCGGGATGTGGTCATATATGCGCTCCCCCTACGAAACACCGTGATCGTGTCAAGCGCAAACGTAAGAACGATTCAATATTTTCAACACGTGGTGATCGCATAAAACAGACGTCAGCTAGCCTGGATCGCCTCATGGATAGCTTGCCAAAGGAGGTATTTTTCAACCGTCTGATGGTTACACGCGTGAGTTCCAGTGTTCCCGAGATATTCCGTTCTTTGCATATCTGTATAGTTGCCTATCCAAATGTGAGTAGGGGGGGTCATTACATTCTAACCTAGTTTGGTCCGTTATAATTTCTCATTGTACTTATATTGCCTAACGTACATCTTATTTAGTCAACTTCGTTTTTTATAGCGGTCTCCGAATCATTTGTGCCACTTGTAGTTTGCGCTGGTTTCATACTGCACAATGTTTACGAACATTTCTGGTTGACCACAGTCTGTTAATCAAACGTCCCATTATTAAAATTAACACTGCTTCTTCATTCAAGTAGTCTCAACTTTGATACACACATTATGTCCATCCACTAATAAACGTCAGTAGATCTCCACCCTACTACGTTCACAGTTGACTCAATCGTTTGTATGCTTGATCATTTTGCAGTATCACAAAAAAATGTACATACGTTGCAGCATAGCTCAAATATGTGTTTTATTTTATCTAACTCTTTTGATCTCTGGCGTTCTACAGATCGCATAATCCACTTTTCACATATCCCATTTCACATTTTCAATACGTGGACCCCGGCTGTTCTTTTAGTTGTCAGTCACGTGCTATATGGAGAAGCTGTTCGAAGTGATTTTCAGTAGTGTGTTGCAATCACATAGCCTGCCGTCTCCAATCAAATACCTGTTCGATTTCTTGGACGCTCAAGCCGCGAGCCTCGGGGTAGAAGATCCCAAAACTGTGCACGCTTGGAAGTCAAACTGGTGAGTGATCGCCAACCCCTTGTACATTGTGTTGTGATTATCAAACAGGAAGCCAGAATGAACTATTTTGAGTTTCGATGAAACAGAACCCAAACGTCAATGTGATTTTGTGCGTAAGGAAAAATATACACCTCTACCAACCAAATCCCCTGCCTCACACATGGATTTGTGAAGGCCGATTATCAAATCACGTTCGTTACCTCATTTGTGGTTCTGTCATACGTCTCCAAATTTAAGCTCTCTCAGGCTATCATCCTGCGTGTTCCGTTTGAATTATGCTTATCAGCCTGGCTTGCGAAAAACATAATAAGTACTGAATGACACTATACCATTGTGTGCTGCTCTCCTGCCCGTAAAATCGATATTTTCAATCAGTTCAAGCATACAGAGAAGTTAGTGCTCTTAAAACAAACACTGGTTTATGGACTCCGTTGAGTCTGAAGTACACGGTACAACTAACTGGTAAAAGTGAGTTAGTATCTAAAACCTCCAGCATTTGCTGTTCCTATAGTAAGATGTGTGTTCGATGTTCACCGGGTATACATGCCTGATGAGTGATAACCACGAAACCGTTTGTTTCCGGTGAATTTCTACAGGTAAACGCATACTACTTATCTCACCGTCATTAATATAGAGAAGCACTTAAACACCTTCGGTACCCGAGTCGTTCATTGTGTTGTTTAGTGGTCCAGATCGTTATTTGTGAAACGTAGTTTACCCGCTTTTTGGTTTGCTTGTGTTGGAAACTAAAGTCTATCAGTTTGTTTTCTGTGTGCACTTGGTCACTTCTGTTGCGCACACTTCCACGCCTTGTGGCTAATTTTCCATCTTACACTGATTTGTTCAGTCTGCAAATGCGCTTTTGGAACCAAATCATAACCAACTTGGATTATATCTTCGATATCCCGCTGCTTCGACACACTGCCTTCGAACGCTCATTTCATGCGCTCAGCCAAGCAATGACATATGCTTGCGCACCCACGAAGGAAAAGCTTACTCCGGATTCGTCCTCCGTCAAACTTCTGTTTGCCCGAGATATTTCGGTATGTTTTGTTCAATTCCCCATCGGTTTGTGCTTCTAGCTTATTTGGCTGCATTTTTTCATGTCTGTCGGTGGTTTATAACAAATCTGCGATGATCTCGGTGAACATTGGTTAGGGTAATTGTCGTTTTGTTTGTGATGCATTTTTGACTATCAGTCGGAATTGTGGGGAATATGCTTGACTAAAAATACGAGAGGTTCTGACTGCATTGCATAATATTGAGTCGATCGAGGACTGAGTAAGGGCCCTTCGTGCATATTCTCATATCTATTCTCAGTACCACAGTACTTGCACGTGCCATTCCAGTTCGTGGATGCTGTTTTGTACGCGCAACGTGCTGACAGAGTTTGTATTCTTAAGTATGCATAAGATGGGCGTGGACCACTTACTTCTCATTAATTACATGAGATGACGTTGAAAAAACGCGATGTTTCCTGTATTCGCTCACAAATCTGTCTATTACAATCCATTTCTTCGGACTGACTGAGCTGTGAATCCATGTGTGGGCGTCACTGATGTGTACGCGTGACTTACTGGCACTGGCTTTTGTCTTCGTTTTGCACAATCCAAATCAATGAGTTCACTTCGATAGCCATCCTTCTGCAGAGTCTTCCAAACAAAGCTCACTCTTGTTATTTTCCAAAACATCTACTGCTCTGTTCTCTAGATACCATTCTGCACAAAGATTTTTCGATCCTTGGAAGTTGAGTAAGGTATTCATTGTTTGCTGTTTAGGTGACAGTTCACATACGTTTATTGCTAAGCTGAATGATCGCAGCACAACTACGAAGGCGACATTGATTACTAGATAGGTAAAGTATCATATGGTATTAACAAACTGGGAAGGTTGGGTGATATTCGACCTGGTCTAACCTATCCATAAACAGTTACGCGCATCCGACAGTGATGTGAAATTTACACTGGCTGACAAGATTGAGCATTGTCAATGTTTGTGACCTATGAGCCATTGTCTTATTGTATCACTTATTGTGAGTGAAAGTTGTGTTGCCATCACCCCAGCAATCGGGTCAGTGTTGTCTCCGAATTTTCATTTCCATCCAAATAGACTTTTGTTGGCGAAATTTGTCTCATTGGTAGAGCCATATTCTCTCGAGATACACGACATACAAATATCTCATCTCGATGATGCCAGTGCCACAGGTCAGCTCTGTGTTTTTTCTCCTGTATGCACTGACTAGGGTTTGTGGATACCCCATGTGTTACTGCCAAGGATTGGTTGTGTTCATCAACTTGGGGACATATTTCTCTTCTGAATCACGTTACTGAGCCTTACTACATTTATTAATTACGACTACTGTCGCATCACTGATGTTTGACTGTTACATCGCCTACCAGTTTGGCATCCGCTTTATTGAGGCCCAGGCCAACTCTCCTCTGTTCACTCCGACATTTTATTCAACCTACTGCCTACACGCTCGGTTCTGACGCTCCATTTTGTCGAAATCCGCTCACAGTCTATGCTGTCAGTACTGTGTATCTCTTTGGCCATAGATACAATCACTTGGCTGGTATTTTTACGCTATGTGACTCAGATTCGACCGACATAATTTTAGCAAATACAACCGTTCCTCGATTGTGTTCTAATGAGTGTTCTCTCGTCTAACTCGACTATAGGGCCTGTTAGTGTAGTCCCCGGTATAGTATCAGTGGTTCGCTTACGAAGTTTTCGTCTCCTCCTCATCTGATTACATCAATACGGCCATACTGGTTAGAGCATCATACCAGTGTGCCCGAGTTCGTTGTAACTTTCCGAAACACGCAATCCATGGAAGTACAACTTGACGTCAGCAACTTACAGCTCAGTCAGATGAAGACATCTCTTTACTTGGCTCCGCACACAATGGCGGAAGGAGTTTTCATTCCATGGAATGAAAAGATAAAAAGTATTGTGACCAATGAAACTGTTGAATCAGTCAGGTCTATATCCGCTCGACTGAACATCAACAAGATCCGCGTTGACTGCTATCAAGCTGGAGAATGCGCTGAAGATTCTACACTGAAATGAAACGATTCTGTAGTCTCCAAAGGTAGTGTTATATATAGGTTTATAAACTGTTACTAGAAGAAGGAATACCTTTGTTTCTGCGTTTCTGTGGCCATGTTGGACAATTTATAGATATAGAAAGAATCGAATGAAAAGGAAACCGCATTGAAGCTACTGAGGCACACACATGAGTATCGAAAGTCACGAAAATAGCGTTTCATCAGATGTACACATTTAATGGTCTGTGGGACTGTGGTGGGAGAATGGCCAAAGATTTTGTAGTGCAGGTTGTCTTGTGTATTTGCCGATGGAGTAATCTTAATACACAACCAATTCGACCGTGACCACAGAGTTGGATAGTGTGTTCCAATGTGAACAACCCCTAACTATGAAGCAGCTCTATTTACGTAGCAATCTGTTTACGTAACAAATAAACCTTTAGATGGAGGATGTCTGCTGGCGAATGACCTGGAGTTAGAAGTATTTTCTAGGTGAAAATTGTGCCTTTTCTGAAGATTCTCTTTTTCCGTGAAAATTCGCCTGATTCCGTTGATCTCTTCGGAAGGGGGATTTTTCTCAGCCAGTTATTTTTCTTGTGATCATCTCTAAGCACTTTAGATAAGTGTCAAATCTTCTTTAGGATACCTACGACATGCCTATTCGTTCGTTGTGAGGTGTAGATTGATCATAGAGGCAAACATAGTTGAAAAGACTTCAGGGTGTCAGTAAATAAAGATCTGCTTAACTGACTCTGAATAGCCGGATTGAAGAAACTGACTGTAAAATGAATGCTACTCAAAGCGAGATCGTTGGCAATTGTTGAGGAACTGGATGCTGGAACATTAGTTGCCAGTGCCGTTTGGCTGTTCAGCCCTCAAAAACGACATGGTGTTAGTTCATGTTTGCTTTCCAGTATTTCACATGTAGTTGTCGACTAGGTGGGCAGATCAGGAAACTTGGAAAATATTTCCAGTTGCGATGAAAGCGCATTGCTTCGTTAATCGTAGTTTAGCAGTAGTTTGGTCGCAAATTGGGGAGCAGTATCCTTAATTGAAGAACTTAAAGTAAGGAGTGACGGTATTGTAGTGATGTAGACAAAAAACTGGAACTTGTGATGTTTGAAAAAAGCGCGTTTTCTTGTTGTTTATGAGTTTACGATCTATTCTATGATATACAGCAAACATCAATATTTGAACGGGTCTTGAAACGTTCACCGGTTAGTGTAACAGCCTTAAAGATATATTAGCAAAAAATTGACCAAAGATTTTGATGTTATTGAATATGATAACCTCTCACACAGATGTTGACTTCAGTGACATCAAGCTTACCATCAAATACAACATTCAAGTTACAACCTTGAGATGTTAAAATTGTAGGGACATTCGAGTCAAGATATACGAAATATTTTCGCGGACCTATTAATATGCATGGAGTCCCTGGAAGTGAGGAAAAGTGAGCCTGTAAAAAAGTAACTATTTTTTGTGTTCTTCGAAGACATCACCTAGGTAGACATTTTGGACACTGATTGTGGGATCAACTTATTGAACGAATGCGTATGACACTGTCATTATAGTACATTTTTGGAAAGTGTAGTCTACTTGCTTTAAAATCTTGAACAGTGGTTGCGAAGAGTCATCAGTCCTCGGTTAACGGGAATGAAGACAGCAAGTATATTTTGACATATTAGAAATGTATTGGCCAATAGGAAACTAGTTTTATTTTGAACCATATGCTCTGTTACCCTTAATTGGAACGAAATATCTTGATCACTAAAAGTGGACTGCAGGAGACATCCGAAGAGGAACATACTGTTGCAGGTGCTAGCCTATGTGAAATACACCTGGAAATCAGGGGAGCGATAAAAGGTTTTCGATCGCTAAATCGGTAAACGCGGCATTCCTGTGAGAATTTTACTTTGAAATTGACACTGTTTGAAAAGAAACTAATGTGTTTGAACTTAAACGAATGAAGGTGTTAATAGACTATCACATACGGCTTTTTTTTCACAACATAGTAAAATGATCAATTTCTCCCGACAAAGACGACGTCCGAGCCCATACCACTTTTTCTTTCCTTGAGGGTGCCATTTATATGACGATTACTGATTATACTTCATTCCCGGTGGATCTATGTGAGAGTCTTACCTGACAGTTAATGTGACACCTAAAACTAAAGTGTGCTTTAAATTCATTTGTCTCATTATTTCAGCAACAATGGGCGCGGGTGAATAATTATTACAGAGAAATCAAGGCGATGCCTGCAATCAAGCGGGAAGACATGAAGGAAATTTTGCACCAGCATTCCCTCGTTCATGCAAACGATTTCAATGTATCCTGGGCCATCTATGAGTTGTATACGAAATATGTAAAACCATGTCATAATGTGGTAAGTAAATCATTTTTTTTCTTCATAACCCGTTAGTTCCCACATGAGTATTCCAATAGCTGGTTGTCTCTTAGTATCTCTTTCTATCTTCAAATTGACCACTCATTGAAGCCAATTTGTGGAAAGAGAGTGAATAATGTCTTATGTGTATTTGACCGCTAGCTTTAGCCAAGGCATATGTTCAGTGTATGACTAAGCCACGGCAAGAGCATCAGCTACGTTAATACGTGCTATTTCCGAAAACTTATGCAACGGTTCGGTGATATATGCCACTTGAATATTTAAATGACGTATTTACTAGATGCTGTCTAACATTAACACGTTTTACTGTAACGACTAGGTTGCTCTACACATGCAGAGCGCTTGTCTTAAGGTCAGACAGAATAGACGGGTGGGTAATCGCGTCCAAATATGAGATTTCCGAGCTCCCGGTGTGACTTCGTAGCTCAGCTGGTAGAGCGCTTGTCGCGTTGAGGCATGCTGTTTCTGTTGCTGGTTCGAATTCAGCCGAAGCTCTGGCTTTTCGCAATAAATCTGCCGAACTACTCATTAGTTATACAGCCTACTTAATGTCAGTTTGGTCTTCCAGACAACGGCAACTCGCTAATTTGAATCATAACAAACACACCGAAAGACATAGAATGGTCAGATAAAACGGAGGACATCATGCAAATTTCAGTGACCTATCCGCTGTTCACATTCGGATGGTGATTCAGACTTTAATCATGTTGTTTAACCATTCAGATTACAGTATCCCCTAGCTTTTTATATACTTTGTATTCGATTTCGTTTGTGTTGAATAGATTTCTTCTAGCAATACCATCTATAGCATGATTTTTTTGTTTAACCTCATCACCACCATCGTGGTATTTAGAGACACGGTTACGGAAGTCTCAGCGAAGTTAACGTAAACTTCTTACGCGTGCATCAACGGATGACATCGGTGTATTACGTAGCCCTTATTTGTATAACGTTCTTATTTACTATCTACTTCCCTATAGTAGTAGTGGAATGGAGCAACATCCCGGATAGGTGAATTAGCCTTTCGCGTTTAAAAAATTGGAAGGAGCAGGTCAAAAGGTCATTACTAAGATACATTGTTACAATGAATTATCGTCTTTTATGAGCATAAAGCTGGCTTCTTAATCCCACAGAGTTTCAGCTAGTGTTTTCTCACGACAGTGAAGGCGATTATCAGATTGATGCTGTGACCTGGTATTACAATATTTTGTAATCGATATCTCAAGGTTTCTCGCTGGGCTACCCGATTCCTTATGTGTCCGAGTCATTAACTCTATCAGCTGTTTGCGGGAAGTATTCAGCTAATCGTTGACACAAAAGGTGATCCGTTCCGTAACAACAGATGTCGCTGCATCCGCAAATTTAATGTATAAACCAGACTGGTTATGTGAATAGAACCTGGTGTTTGTGAATAGTACTCCCTTGATTGGAAGCAGCATGTTCCTTAGCATATTACTTCATACATTTAAATGGGTCAAATCGAAAGGTCAACGTCGCGTTACACGTACCTTCCATCGAATTATATGAAAGGAATTCAGTGTTTTAAACAGCAGAACTGTTCTTAGTAGACATTTTCTTTTTTTTTTGGAAGTACGCTTACATTCCACATATATTTTCATCTTTTCTGTCTGCTCCTAAAGCTTGTCGCTCGATTGCAACAGGAAGCCTTAAAAGCTCCCATTACCTACAAGTCGCAACATTCCTTCGATTTAAAAACGATTCCGAATACCCCAGGGGTCTCGCAGGTAGACGAGGTGGAATTCTCTGACTACAATCCTATCCAACTGATTCAAGTTCTCATCGAAGTCGAGCAATGTATGGATAGTGCTCAGTCTAGCACGCTTCCTGTCCGTAACGCTCATTCAATGAACCGACCGCGTCAGCCCGGGGATATTTGTCCCCCCATCCCGAGCTGTCAGACATCTGTGCATCCAGGCGGGCAGTCTCCTTGCTTTTTCACATCCGGTCCTGCATCTCCCAGCGCATTCCTGTCTACTGTTGCCAGTGGTGGGGATACCACAGATTATCCGGACACACTGCGCTCTCTGAATACGCTAACCACAGAGTTTGCTGGTGATGATACCAGTCGACTTCAGCCAGCTGCGCAACATATCCATCATTATCACCATTGCTACCATTTGTACAACCCTGATGGGTCGACGGTTGGTGGGCACCCCGCTTCAGAACCACTCTCTCCGTCTCTGGAAGCGACCGTGCATGGTAACCGGTACGCACCTACTGATCCAGTGGTCTGATTCAACCGCTGGCCAAGTTTACTCGTTCAATGATATTTTATGTTCAAACTGGTGTGGCTTGGCATGAAAATCTGATTTCACTGTTCCGTCAGTTGCAATTAGGTTGTATACGCGTGTACCGCGTTGAGCGCTCCTTTTGGTTAAACCACCCTTCTGCGGGCCGTCAATCTACATACGTTCACGTGATCTTGCCCACCGTTGCATTTATTCCGTCTTCGTCTCACCATTTATTTTCCCTCCACTACCAACTGTGTATTGCGACTGCCTTCTCATCATCTCTGTTTTCTTTCACCAGTATATCACTGAGAGGCAATGTTGTCTTCATTGTCAATGAGGTATTCAATGGTCAAAACCATATTAAATTTGAACCAGATTGCTAGCTCTGTTCACCGGCTTCCCGGCAATTTATCATGTAGCATATTTCAATTTGAACAATATACTGTTTGTGTGATTTCTTCTTTGGTCATTTCGAATTCTGAGATACCGAATATGATTTTTTTAGAAGTTTATAGTTATTTTGTCATTAGGCTTAGGAACTTGACTGCTTTAGATTGTGGACCGAATCTGCTACATTAGCTTTCGGAATAGACCATTCTTCTAGTTCTTCCCGGTATCTCATCTCATGTTGGGACACTTGGTTTAAGTGTTGATTCGTTTGCATCATTTGACTCATTGATTACGCAGTGGTGCGCCAGCATCATCTGCACATATCTGGCAGGTTCTGTTTAAAAAAAATCGGGCACATCTACCTGTAGACTTGTCACTACGATTGGGTTGGTACGAGGCCTTGGTTACCAGATACTGTGGTTGAAATGTTTCTCTTTGGAGAGAGAACCTTTTATGTTCAATCACCTGTCAGTTATGGTGGAAAGTTCATGGAAGGTCAAAAGTGGCGATCATTGTTAACCAAATTATCGCTACTACTTGCCAAGAGGTTATTTTTACCTTCGTGAAGCTTGTTAAAGGAAGCTGCGTGCCTCCTAAGCGTGACCTTTAAAGTGGAGTGTTTCTTCTCAAGGAGGTAGTTGATCGCAGTAGTTAGCTAAGTTTTCGAAGCCACTTAGTAATAGGTCGGATCCAAATAAACGAAAGAATGCATTTTAGTTATCAAAAGTCATGGCATTGACGGTTGTGACAGGTAAAAACAATATCCGATCGTTAAGCGTTTATGAATACGGTCGAGGCAATGTGGTTGCCTCTGTTGTTCAAACAAGCGTTTCTTTCCGGTGACCAGTTGGTTAATCCGACTCGTACCAGGATCATTGGAATGACTTAGGTGTTGTAAGGAGCGTATATGAACATGACGTACTAGAACAGAAAATGAGTCTAGGTTGGTTTGTAATGTTGGATGTCATTAGAATGTCTAAGATGGCGGTTCACATTGCAGGCCAAAACAAGTTAACTTCCAGCCAACCACAAGTTTCCAATATGTTGATATACCATACCCAGGGATTGTGTAGTCACGCGAAATAGTCTAACGAAGTGACAAACAGGCGTCAGCGTACATCGAATGGCTAACAAGTAAAACTAATGAATGTTGAGGTCGTCATAAGGAGTCAGAGCAGTTCGTTCTGTGATGTTCTCTCGCCTACCGCTCTTCTAGCTTTCTCAATCGCAACACGATTGCTCTCTCCATTCAAAGTGCATTACGTGAACACTAAAATCAGAACGATGAGAAGGTGACTATAAAGCTACCCATAATTTCACGTCAGTGTGGTGGATAGGCTTGCCGCAATGATATCGATATACCAATACCAGACTGAAACTTGTAGATGTACTGTTCACCGGTTACTTATGGCTGAACATTTTTCGAGAATCAATCTGTTAGTCTTATCATATCCATGTCCATATTAATGACAGCGTTGACATCCCGTATTCAATACGTCAATGCGGTTCAACGCTTTATGACCCTCTACCCTAAACTCCGAACGGTAACGTGACCTAGGTAAAAAGCCGTGTTGATTCATTGTGTGCCCGACACGGTTGGCAGGCCCAGATCGTCGATCACAGTGGGTGTGTAAACCATCTTCTCTCGCAACCCCCCACCCCCTATACACACACGCATTATCCCCCTCAAGGTTTGGAGCTACCTTGATCACGAAAACTGTCAAACCAAAAAGCCATCACCTGTTCGCGTTATTAGAGGTCCGAGACGGGAATGACGCAATACATCGTGCCCCGACACGTCAAAGATTACGCTCACATCAACTCATCTGTCCGTCACATACCATAAGCCACCACGGTTTCAGGTGGTGATTCACAGTTGTCAGTCAGATTTTTGATAAGTCCAAACATTCCATTATCTAGAGTGCTTTTTCACGATTATTATACGGGTTCGAGGCAGGTGGTTCAAAGTACCCGGATCCAATCAGTTTGTCTTGTTCGGTGTCAAGCGAGTGCCTGTTGACCTAGAAAGCGGTTTTTGAAAACAGGGTGTTGCAAATCACAATAACTATCAAGAACAGAGTAGGATCAATAGCGTGTTTTAAGTAAATGGAAATCTAGTGATGCTTCAAAACGATCTGTAGAAGTGCAGCTGACGACCTTAAAAGGTAGACTATTCCACTGGTTAATGACCCTATAAGAAAATAACTGTTGCCTAAGAAAAGTCCGGGAACGGAGCTTGTAAAGCTTCCTGGCATGTCCTCGTTGGTCGTCATCATTCGCCACGATGAAGAACCGTTCTACTAAACATATCCTAAGAAGTGTGTGAGAATTGAATCATTGCAGTCATCGAAATTCAAATGGATACAGATCAAGAATTTCAAGTCGAGACTTGTACACGACATTGCTTAGGCCCGTAATTAGTTTGATAGCCGCGCGCTGGACATACTCAACAACAAGCTTGCCTTTATTCAGGCCAGTATACAAGATCTGATTAGCATATTTGAGTAACGGTTTTATATAAACCCCGTAGAGCTGTTTAAAGACCTTCTTGTGTATGCGGGGGAAAGTGCTCTTAATCATTCTAAGAGTGGCAAAAACGTTTTCTGCCACCTTCTAATGGTGATACATGAAAACTAAGTTAACCGACATCCAGATGTCCTGATCATTCTGCAGATGGATTTTGGTGATATCTACTGTGCTGAATGCATTATGAATCGAGAAGGCATTGCCAAAGTTTCCACCGATCGACATGTGCGCACGGCTAGTATCATCTGATGGTGTTTGACCATCCTGGTCTCCGCCGAATAGCTCACATCAAGTGGACTGATCGCGTGAGCAATGTGGCCGTTCGCCGACACGTATTTCGGAACGCTTGGGAGGCGCGATCAATTGGTCAACTAATCGCGGTGCACAGCTAGCAGTGGTTGGGTCACGTACTCCGTATGTCATCTGATTGTTTGCCGTACCGGGCATTATATACTGAGACCACCAACAGTTGGTTGAAATCGCATGGTGGTCAACCAACAACGTGGTCACGAAATATAAAAACCCTGACCGCTCCATTGAGCAAAGTGGGTAAGTATCGCCTGCCTGGATGGGGTCCTCGTGATCACTCAAACAGCTGGTTAGAGACGCTATCCGAGATGGCGGTGTGTCGCAGTCAATGGCGTTCCTGCATCCATACCATTTCTAGTTTTTCCGCCTAGTCTTCTTTTATTGATTTTCAAACTTCTTAGTGGCGTTTTTTTCTAGGATATTCCACGTCACTGTTGAGGTGAGCGGCGGTCCGAGCCACAGTACCTTCTGGTCAGGCTTATGGCTGGTATGATGATGATGACGATGATAATGATGTAGATGGTGATGATGAGGCTTCAATCTTCCGACCAGCGCCTATGCGCGTCAAAACCAATCTATAATGCACTGGGGTCTATGGCATTCCAGATGTTTACATCATCGGCGTATAGAAAAACGTTGTTAGCTATACTGTCCGGAAGCTTGTTGATGCAGATAAGAAACAAAATAGGACCTAACAATGACTCTTGAGTAACCCAAGCAGAAATCGGAGAGTGGGACGAAAGGTTTGATCCAGTTTAAACTCTGTAAGAGGCAGTCCAGCAAAGAACCTCTCCATGGCTAACAGAAGCATCCAGTTTGCATCTGAAGTGCCCAATTGGGACACGGTCAAAAGCCTTGGCGAACTCAGAGGAGATACCACCTGAGTTTAGGTCATTGTCTTTTGCCTCCGTTTGACTGTCCATGAAGATAAACGTATTCGTCATTATCATCGTAGACAGCAATACATCACAACCACGAAGAAGAAGAAAACCCTATATAGGAAGAGAAGAATAAAAGGGAAAGCGGAGGGGACCTAATAACTAAAAATAGCTACGTCTATATTCAAACATACAACATCAAGGCGCCTACACCTTGCAAACAAACAACCAAGCTGTAAGTGAAAGTAAGGCGTCATCAGAAAGACAGCTTCCTTACGACTTTCACTGCTCCGCGTCATCAAATGCGTTCATTTTAGAGACAACTCGGCCAAACAACGACAACATTCGCGCTACTGCGCTCAATTCACCGTCATTTCATCTAACGTCTCAAGCCACCCAGTGTGTGAGTCGCAAGAGCTCCAGCCCGGGGGGAGGGGGGCGAACACGATCTACAATAACCAACTTCTTCATGAACGATTTCATTTCTATACGCCAGGTCATCACCCGTCCACCTCGCACCTTGCGCCAATCGACCGCAGCGTCGCCAAATAGTGTTCGGTGTGGTACACGACTAGCTGGCATCCTTAGTACATGGCCTAACCATCTAAGTCTATGCAACTGTAGTGACTGAAAAAAAAGAACTCGTTTGACAATCAATGCCAAACACCTGCTTCATAACCTCCTTGTTGCTCACTCGTTGATGCCACCCGATACGAGCGATAGAACAAACATCAGTGGTCAAATACCTGAAGACGGTTCACGTCTTCTACCTTGAGCGGCCAGGTTTTACTGCTCTCAATGTCGTCTTATATACTTGACCCTTGAGCTTCAGAGAGATACCTCTCCGTCGCTAGATGTGTCCTAGTTTGGCGAATACCACCCTAGCCTAAGAGATACGCGCCTCTATTTCATTTTCTACACCTCCGCCGCTGATACAGCGTCCCAGGTATACAAACCGGTCAACAACCTCCATGACTTCATTATTTAACATAAGATCTACGTAATCACAACAATCTTGCAGAAGCACTTTGCATTTCGAGGCTGCAAAGCGTATTCCGAGGCATTTAGCGGAAATTGAAATAGCATCCAACATTGTTTGTGCTGTTTGAAAATTGTCAAACAGCAACACCTTGTCGTTAACATAATCAAGATCAGTCAGTCTTCCACCAGATGGGAGGTCCACGCAGGCATCTTGTGGGTGTCGGAGACAGTCTGCCATGATTTCGTCTGTCACAAAATTAAACAAAAATGGTGAAACGGAACAACCTTGACGTACGCCGCTGCTGGTGTTGAAACTGTTAGGTAGATCACCGTGAAGCCTAACTTGAACAGAAGTATGAGAATAAAGCACCACAGACTTTCCAGTCGGTCCCTTTCGAATAGAAGCACTAGACTCGAGTTCCGTTCACATTAGAGTGAGAAGTTTATCTACATACATCCAGATTCATCATATATGAAGACAATTATATGCAGCATCTCTCAAAATGTTTGCATAAACTGCGTGTATAAATCTTATGGAACATTTTCTCATAAAACTTGCATTCTAATATTGCACACATCTAGAGCCTAGCTAGTCCTCAATTTTTCTAGTATTTTACACACTCGACCTCGGGCATTTTTGTGTAAGCACGATCTTGGAATGTAGCACACAGAGTGAAAAATTTTAACGCTGTCACATCTTATTGATTTTCCGTCTGAAAACTGTTTGGATGATCTAAAGTACCTCGAGTTCACAGCAATGCTTGCTAAGGAATGAGCCAAAACAGATCATCACACCGTCTTCGTTACCGTATGTCTGCAATATGCTTCGTACACATGAGTGATTGCATGCTGAACAGCACAATGTCAGATACCCTTGAGAATGCCATCGGTGCACCATCTTGCCTCCTAAATGAACCCTGTTTCCCTCTGTCGCATACCGTCCGGAGTTAACATTATTTGTCAAACTAAAGCAAAGCTGATCATCACTCGTCACACACTTCTCATCATAAGCGAGTCTCTGCTTTTTATTGTCAAACTGTATCAATCTTGACACGACTTTATAACGGGTATGATTGAACTCATACTAGACACCTTATTCTTCCGATACTAGCCACTTGGATATATGCATCTGAGAACTGTATATTTCATTTATTAGTAATCCTAAAGGATAATAAGGACTATACACCAACCTACGATGACGAGAATAATTTATTACATTCATTTTCGTCTTGTATGCTCAATGCTAGTTCACTTGTAACGGAATTCGTCGCATGGGAAAAAGGGTTCTCCGGACATTATATGAACGCGACCTAGCTATAGACCAACGAGAATAATACCTACCTTATCGCACACGATTAGTCACGTTCACATTCTACTTCCTATGACACTCAGCACTGATATCCTCTACAGATCCGGAAGCTCGCAAGCTTGAGCAGCCAATTGACTGACACGTGACTTTCCCCATCGTAATCTCAAACCAAGTTCTGGTCAAGCCAGGGATAAACTCTGAAGCTGGTGGCTTCACATGCTCAGTGCATGATCGAGCTTACTATCTGCCTAAACTCCAGTATGCAACAATTATCGCGTGTGACCAGTGGGATTGGAGATGTTGTTCAGGAACAGTGGAGGATGCTTCTTGCATTTCACCGAGACGTTATCAATTAAGCACCTTTTCCTATCCCTGTGTTCACAAACTATTTGTATGGACCCTATGGATGTTCATATAAATGGGCGATTAAGCGAACTAGACAAGTTGCTTATATCCGGTGTGGAGGGAGTCGTGTGGATGGACGATGGATATCCAAAACTACTGGCAAGCAATACTGTGATTAGAACAGTTTCAAATGCGGTTGTTGTTAATTTGACCTACTCCACCGACATTGTCAGTAAGAAATTTGCCTTCCAGATCGCCTACCGACTGCCAAGAATGAAAGTCTGAATGTTTACCATTGTCGACGCCACAAGTGTCCGATTACCTAACTCTGACCTCTATGCTCAGAACTTCGTGCGGTCATTCAAACTCCTCTCGCTCAAAATCAGCCACAATCTGGAATGACTGCGTGAATGTTGGCCAACATATAGTCTGCACTGTCCGATTTCCTCACTCACATTGGTTAATGTTTTCATAAGTAAAAGCAAAAGTTGGTTTGGCGAACATTCCATTTTCACTTATTCATCATCAAGCCAATCAACTGACAATTTACGTCGCCTTGGCTATTAAGCTAGCGTTGTGTCCTGTTAAGTGCGTGTCTGGGCGGCCGGCCCGTTAACCATTCACGACACGCCAGTGCATTTGTACCCTTACACTTGCTTGTCTGGTTGGATTGGATCATGTGACCTTACCGACTGGACGAGTGTATGTTAGCTTGATTGCGCTTAAGTGTGGATATCGGATAGAAGAGAGTGGACTCCTAACTATCGTGTTTCTACTGGTGGACCAGGTTTATGGAGCATCACCGTTTGCTCCTATTTGGTATCAACTTGAATGCACAGTGCAACGGGGAAATTATGTATCTCACATACTGCGATGACATAGATTTAGCAACAATGAGAATATAGGTATGTTAGTTAAGCATACAGAGCAGGTGTTATTACAAAACGATCAGAGCCAAAATTACGTTTATTCACGAAAAATGAAAGACTGAAAAACCCATGGGTAAAGTGAAGTAGCTGTATGAATCCTTATGCAACGGCAGAATAGTGAGGTGACATTTACCATCTTCACCATATATATTTCAAAATGTTTCAATGGTTGGCGGCATCCGAAACGGATTAGCCTGTCACAGTGACCGAAGCCAAAGGACGCCTGCGCTTTAAACCGTCACCCCAAGTGGCTTGCGCTGCACCACTTGCGGCTCCACTCACACACCACGTATCCAGTGTAAACCCGAAGGAATAAGACCAGTAGGTGTGTGAGTGTGGCCTTTGTGTCCAGCCGGCCAATGCTGGTTAGCCAATTGAATGGCTAGCACGAAAAGGAAACCCTTATCTCTCGGAAAATAAACAGTGAGAGGGACTGCAATGACAAGATCTATACTAGGGGAAGAAAGATAAGTAAACTGTAATACAGGAAGCATTTCAGTATACGAGTGCATGTTAATGCATTCTAGAGAGGATAACGTTGAAAAACAAAACTCAGAGTTGAACTGTGAAAAGATCAGACAGACGATTCATCATTCAATACACCAACAAAGCCCAGACACCCAAGTTTCTGAAAAGAGGAGCGGATTAGTTGCCAAAGGACCATGGTCTTGGTCGATGCAGCAGTTAACAGAAGTAGAATGGATATGCTGATATGACATACCTGAGCCTAACGTACTCGTTGTCTCTTCGCCGACGGTGGACTATGGGTACGCTGGTGACCAACTAATCCCAAACGGCCAGCGCATTCGCGGTCTCATACATCGCAATGCCACATAGTCATGTCACCACAACCTATGGCACCGATCGTACCTTTGCGTACCGCGCGCTTTCGTTCACGGCCGCGCAATAACTGCTCGTTGAGCTCGCGGACGCCCGTCAGAATCGTATTACTCCAGGCAATTCGGTTCAATGCTAAGTCTTCTGTCACGAACGGCTGGAGACGAAATGATCTTAGTTGGGGCGCGCATCACGGCGCTGACCGAAAGGTCAAACAAGTGCACCAGACAGGACATATGCATGGATCGAACAACAACCCTGGAACATGTCATGGGGTGACCAACAGTCGTCCCTCAAGGCCGAAGCCAAGCCAATGAAGCCAGCTGCTGTGTTGATTACATATATAGTGCCCTATTGACAATATACAAAGAACTTTTGTCGTGCCTCATTGTTGAGTCTTTTGCAATCAGTCGGGATAGCTTGAGGTTGTATTAACCACGTGAAAGACTTAACTGCACAGCATCCTGGTATCTCAGCTTCTGACTACCAGGATTTCGCTTATCTGATCTCAGTTGACCATACAGCACCTGCTTCGGGATACGGTCATCGCCCATCCGACGGACGTGACCCAGCCAACGAAGCTGATTCAACATCAGCAAGGCTTCCATCTCGTTCATGTCCGCTCGCTGCTGTACCTCAGTGTTCGGAACCATGTCCGAATACCCAAGATGCGTCTTAGACATTACAAATGAAAGTGGCTCAGTTAGCGCCAATTACGCTGATACAATGTCCACGGTTCACTGCCGTACAGCAGTGTAGACAGCACTATTGAGCGGTAAACAAAGAGCTTAGTGCTTGGCTTCAGGCTGTGGTTCTCCAAACACGTCCTTCAAGACGTCCGAAAGCAGTACTAGCCTTTGCCACACGAGCTCTCAACTCGCGGTCCACGGACTGATCGGTGGACAGATTGCTGCCCAAGTAGCAGAAATTTGTGCAGCTGCTGACAACATCTCCATCAACACGGATTTGAGGTTTCAATACCCCTTCCAATACATACATACCTACATTTTCAGCTTTCACGAAGTGATTATTTATTAACATTTTAAACCCGATACCCAACCATGGGAAATTAAGCCAAAAATATTTCCATCCAAAATTTCGCACTTCAAAGGACAGTCATTAGCCAATCAGATTGAGAAAAAGCTGAGAGTAACTCCCTATTAAACAGCCTACCGTCTCACTGGACAGTCGTGCCCGTTTGATGTAACCCACAGTTTCTACCGCATATCAATCTCCTTTGTTACTGCTGCTTAACCTTACCTGTCTCCAACATTCATGATAGAACAACTGCATAGTCTACTTGTTGCGATAGAAGAACTACGAACTTTACGAACTGCTTTTTGAAATTACAATCGGCATCGTGGACACAATATATAAAATCAAAATGAGCTCTGAAACAATTATAAGGATAGGTGGAAGCAGCAAAAATTTGTCTGGGTAAACTTAGAAGATCTGAACGTTTCTGATGCAAATCAATCATGCTCTGACCGTTGGGAAGTAGTACAAGACATGTAGAAGCATTGAAAACTTCGATTTGAATCAAATATTGTCAAGTCTGATGGTTACTTGGCTCAACAGTTGCACAATTAGGTACATAATGGGACAAATATGTAAAGTCAAAACTAAACTGCTATGCAATTACTTCAAACTGGTGTGAATTGGAGGTCAACTGGATGTCTAAACTGATCTTCGAAGTTGTTAAATTGGTATCGGTGAGCCATAGCGTTTAATTTGCGTGTTGATTACACACGGAAAAAAACATTTCCGTCAGAAGGTTGCAGAATGTAGGTGCAGAATGGAGGTAAAAATATCAACCTGACGTTAGAAAACGGATGGTCGTTGCGATCGAAGGTGGTATCAAACAGAAAATAGCAAGATCCGACGCCGCTGTATATTCAGTTTATTGTCTATCTGGGATCACCGAACAGTAATTATTCAACAGGTCATTCAGGCATTCTAGGAATGATCGTGTAAGCATGAAACGCACTTAACATCCAAACCACGGAACCATCGCGGAGTTTCATAAGTTCCGATAACCAAGGGCGGAAACGTTCCTCCTATGCTACAGTACAGCATTAACACCAGTCGGTTTTTAAAGACCTTTGACCCCGAAGTTTTCGCGTGGTTTGTGGTCAACTAACTAAGATGGTGTTGTGTAGTCTTATTAATAATTGATGTAATCCCATAGGAGACTGGTCAAGTTGGACACAAAATAAACCGGCAACTACAACCTGCTGAAAAACATTCATTCTGCACATATCTGTAGAAAGCTAATATGAGTGATCAAACTTATCGTAAATCGATTCAACATACAGCGGGCTTTCCAGCAACGAAACTATCCTTTAGATGCTTGTATGTAAAACACATTGGTGAATCTAATTGTATTTTCACCACGTCTTTCATGACTTCGTTGACCTCAGTGACTATCTGTTCCACTCGTAAGCGACGCACTGTTAACGTATTGCTGTATTTCAGTTCGAGGCAACATTTTGGACTGTTTCTCGGAATACACCTGTAGATATGAATACTGAGACTTGGGTAACATGTGGCTCTGATGAGTTCTTCACAAGTTGTAACCGTACATCAATAGGGAGTTTTTGCCCATTGCTCAATAGACCGATGCATAGGTGAGCCTAGATTAACCAGGAATAACTCCAATGCTTACTACTTAACGTCCCCGGACTGTCCAACTGCGATGGGCAAAGAGTTAGATTACATTCATCCAATCAATACCGAATAGGTCTTAGTGCTGCCCACTCATACAATCGCCGAAGGACGGAATTGTAAAGTAACCAGCAAGTGAGCGTTTACAAATCTGACTGGCTAATCCGAGCAGATACAGGGTCTGGTCAAAAGCTGAGCCGCAAACTAAATACCATAGTATACAATTGTGCTTGAAAAATGTGGGAGACGTCATCAGACAATGAGAATATTTTGAGATATGCCACCCTTCAAGGTTCTGCATTCTAATACCGAAAAACCATGGGGAAATATAAAATAATACCTCTTAAAAAGTACTCTATTTTGAGATGTTAATATTTTAAGGCATTAGGCAGACTCTTAAGAACCGAAGTGCGTATGTATGGTGTTTTGAAAATGTCTAAAAAATTGAGACAGTAGAAAAGAGGACTCACATAGAATAGGACAGCCCAGAAATAGGGAACAATCGCGGAGGCGTATGGGTTATACTAGTATTAGAAACGATCAGAACCCAAAAAACACTATGGATTAAAACTTAAGACAAAAATTCGAACGTTTCACGCTCGTAGAAACTTCACCACTAGACGTGCATAACCGTTGGAACAAGTTTCGGTACAGATCTATCGACCAATCTGGCAAAAGCAGCTTTCACAGAAGCTACCGTAGATATGAATTCAGGTCACGCTGATGAGCCAAAATATTGCACGCACTAGGCAACTGAACACAGTAAACATAAGTTACTCACTCATATCTAACTGTGTCGGTTTCAACTGCTGGGAGTAAGGTTTGTTTTTGTAAATGACATCCAGAATTTTTTCTTTGGCTTGCGAAATCGTATCGCAATCTAACACTTTGACGATAATATGGTCGGATGGTAGGCAAAACAACTTCTGTGGATCCTCTACAGCAAGCATCTAAGAGAGATGGAAACAAAGGAAAGGCAAACAGTTAAACAACTTTGGCAGCAGAGTTCACAACCAGGGGTGTACAATCTGGTCACAGTCTAAATGGAGATAAGTGATTCGGATTTCAAAGCCTGATTGGTGATCCGAATATCCAGAAAAGCCACTTCCTAATGCGCTAACACAAACATTTGGCATTACATCTACCAATAAAACTGAGACGAGACAGCAAAAAAAGAATATGATTATAAAAAAACTCAAACACGTCTCTTAGGCAACTTAACTCAGAAATACAGTAAACTGTTACGTATAAATGTTCACGGTTTCAGACGTCTGGTAATTCGTCTTTCGTTCAAGCAATCCTTGAAAATTGTGGCTTTCAATAAGCTACAAGCATGCTCAACACTGCTAAGCGGTTAGATGGATAAATTCAAATTAGTTACGGTTATCATCTCTGGATGGGAATTAACCAATAATGAACGGTTACCGGGCAGAAACCATATAATTCGAATTGACATTTTGGTTCACAGCAAAGAGAAACGATGGTCTATTGTCATATTGATGATGTAACTTATCAACGCACACCAGTTTTCGCAAAAGCAAATACAAATGTTTCCTGCATAGCTTAAATCTGAAGAAAATAAACCAGCTAAAGAACAGACGGACATCTATCAATAAAGATGCGCAGCTGTGGAAGCAAATAAATTACTTAGTGGCAAACAAGACAGAAATGTTGCATACGTTTGATCGCTTCGCTTACACAGTTAACAATTTAGCATTATGGAGAAGTCTGTTTAAGATAGATTTACTAAAACTGACCGTCTTACTCTTCAGCAGACAGTCAAAAAAAGGAAACCTATTCATAACTGATCGACAGATCAATGGGTTGGCGTTCCAGTGGGGTTCGTGGACATCATGTACACTAAGATGGCCAACAGACACTCACTGTAAGATAAGAATAATCATACCGGAATACAGTTAAGCTGTTGAAGTCTACACAGACCTGACTGTGATGGACAGCTTAGAAAGAGCATGAAGTAACGCGAAAAATACGACGTTTGTTGCATGAATCGGACAGAGCAAAGAAAGATGAAACATACACCTGGCATGAAACAAGTACACGAAAGGCAGGCAAGTAGTTGGTAACATCAACATTAGATATAGCACATTATTGAAAATTTACCCAGAAGATCATGTTGTTTAGAAACCCGGAATAGCATCGTGAATCCATGCATCAAGCCTTCGTTTAAAGTCACCTACCGATTACATTTTAGACGACCGATCTGATGTTTCAGCAATAGCGAGCGATCTCTGTAGCGCTTATTTGAACAAGGTGCAAGACCGTGTTTCTAAGAAAGGAGTGGTTACTGTAGCAGTCTATAAATCAAGATGATTTGTTATGATATATCGGCAGTATACACAGAGTTGACCCGGTTAGAGCAATCTTTTCGAATCAGTGCACAAATTGTAGTCGTATGCTGTACACAATTAATCACCGGGATATATCTTATAAGGGATGAGTGTTCAACTCAAAATGAAGGCGTACCGATGAGCCGAACATCAAGAAAGCACAGATAATGCAACAGAAATAACTCAAACAAGCGAACTAACATCCTATATTATGAAATCCTCTTTCGTTATCGATTTACAGATTAGAGACAAACTAAAAATTTATCAAACGATCGTTCCGCAGCAGTTTGTCGTTTGACTCCCTAAACGTAATTAGTAAACGACAAATGACCAATGTGAAACATTCTACATTTAAAGAAGTTAATCGGGATCAAGTGTACTGTGGATCACCGAATCACAATTTTGGGACGACTGTGGAGCATTTCCGTTTTAATACTACTAACCGTCACCTGGCGCTTTTTTGCGAAGTCATCAGCTAATCACACTGAGGGAGTTACAGGCTGTCGTATTTCAGAGATAGCACCTTTCAATTTTTCCTTCGTTCAAGTAATCCATGAAAATATTAGAGCTGTGAATAATCTCCAAGCCTACTTATCTCTGCGAACTGATTGACTGGTTAGGATCACACACACACACACACAGGATTTTGTAATTAGCTACGATTCATGTCTTTGTAGGTAACCATCTTCACAAGCTAAAACCAGATGCTACCTAGCGATACTAGTGGTAATAGACAGAGAAAAAGAGCATGGGATTTATACATCACGCGTATGTTTGTGAGATCGACCATTTGTAAGACAAAACGAGCCAGTGTGAAACTATGACAGAGTTCGTACGCTAAAGTCAGTTCAGAGTACACCATTTTTTTAAAACCTTACCTTCAAAAAAGCTAACGTTTGTAAAGATGAGAGAGCCAATTCAGTGAATTCACACGATTGATCGTATGTGGCAACTTTTTAGTGATTCCACCAACGCCTCTAAATGAAGGTTATATTGAAGCACATGCCAAATTGAGTAATACGCTAATTAAAGACATGAGAAAACAGACTACCGATAAAAAACTCTATTGGAAATTGCTCAGGGGTTATTGGAACGATCCAGTCTAGTGTGTTCCTTCACGGACTTATCAAAGTGACTCAGAGCAATCGTTTTGTCTTGTGCTCTTTGATGCAGTAAATTTGACTCCGGTAGGACGCTGAACTTATATCGGTTGAAAGTTTAATTACACTAAAATTTCTGTCCGTTCCTTAATTTCTTTATTCAACTACTATTTCTGCATTCCATTCTTTCTTTCGTCCGGCTTTCCCGGTATTTCGCTCGGATATTGGATACATACGAGAATAGTTCTTTGGAGATAGAAACTACAATGGCATTAACACCATCACAAAGTATTACCGGATAGGTAAGTTATGGTAAAACCTTGCTCATTCTTTTCACGTTCTAGATTGTTGTTTGTTGATTGACGGTTGCTAAACTATCATCCAGCTATGCGTTGGTGGACCTGGTGAACAATCTATGTGATCGGGATTTTTGGCATCCCAACCATTGTCACTCTGAAATAGATTATCACAAAATCTAGAAAACTGTCTTTCTGAAACCGAATAATCTCCACTTTCATCCAACCTGCTACACAAAGTATGACTACTGCATTGCTCGGCTAATTTTAAGCTTTGATTCTGATTCTGATTCCCTACAGTTGATACTATGATCATTGACTGCAATCTTGGTAATATAGAGACCAAGCTGAGAATAACGGCGGCCTCTGCACAGATTTTGAAGAGTATTTTTTGACAAAATGTGGTTGGTTCTGAGGGAAGTCTTAGTTGTAAAACTGTTGTTCTTTTCATCTGTATATTTTGCTTGTTAAGCCTGCATTCATTGAATCGACACTTCCCTGGCATTTTACGATGAGATAGCGAGCAAGTCAAAGGTACGCTTTTATCAGCTGTTAAAGGTATACCGATGAAATTCGGACGAGGTATTTGTGTCATATCTAGAAATACCTAAGAGACTAAGAGATGTTTTTTTCATTTTTCTCAAACCTTCTGGCGACTTTGAAATCACATCTTATTTTCCGAAAACTTCCCAAAACCCGTACAAAACCTGTACAGTCATGGAAACTGATAAAAAATAAGACATGTGGGCTGTAGTCAACTAGAAATGAGCACACGTAGACAAAGTGGTCATTTATTCAGTAGACAGGCAATTGGGCAGAAGGGAGAGAAAGGGCGTGCTTCAATCGCGATCCATAACGAATCGAGCGACTTACCACAGGCTGACCAGTCATTTCACTAAGCAGAAGGGCCGAACTGTCCAGTGTGTAACGTGCTTTGCCAGTGACCGCATCTCTTGGACCCATGTTAAGTTGTTGCAACAGAGCCCGGTAGAAGTAGAACAGGTTCTCACCAACATTATTCTGATATGGGTGATAGATGGTGACAAAGTTAGTGAGCTACCACTGTCGCATGAAACTAAAACAGTCGATTTAGCAGTCAACAATCCATGGAACCTCACAGACTACCAACAGTCACAGACCAACCAATCAATCAGACTAATCAAACAATGGAAATATTTTGAAAGCTACGAAAAGTGGAACAGCGAGGTAAAAAAAAATAGCACACTCTACACAGTAATGCATGTTTGTGCTTCTTTGACGAGCCAGTTGAGTACTGACGACTGGCTACTTAAAAGAAATGGACAATACGATACGCCGAACACCAGGCATTAAGTTTCTGTGTCAATTTATGAAACAAGGATCAAAACAAGCACAAGCAAAAAAAATCCTCATACAGGTTAAATAGCACTGATGGTCCCATTCCTAAACTGTTACTGTCACGGGACAATATGAAGAATGGAAAAAGTCATCAGATGATACATATAACAGAGAAAAGCATACAGTATGGATAAGTAGGACAACGGAAACAAGTTTGTTGACTAAATGAATAATGAATTAGGAGATTGAAGCATGTCGGTATGAGATTGATCAATGTGTACGAGTTTTTCAACAACGAAATACATCAACCTGGGTCTGTTTGTTAACTGCTCCAACCTGTCTGCCATATGTAGCAATGTGCAAAAATTCTCTATGACTGAAAGGTATTCGCGTTTGTTGAATGAGTATTCAGGGTGAAATGTTCTTGCCACAGGTGGGTAGCATGGAAACATCCGTGTCAGTCAGTGATGAAGTACTGGCGGTGATGGCACTGTTTGCTAAAGCCTGGGCACCACTCACCGTCAGTTGCAGTCTCCCCGCTCGAATCAAAGAGACCTCCAGATTTATTTGATCGTTCAATATATCGCAAAACTATCGCGTGAGTAAGTTAGCATTTTCTGGATGCCCCCAGTTGAATTCATTGACCCTTTCGGTACCATTGTGCAACGTCCACAGAAAACCAATTCCATTCTACATCTTCAACCGCCAGTTTACAGAAAATGTAAACACCTTAACGAGGATTAAATCGATAAAATCATACATGTCCGCCCGTACTCACATTCCCGGTACAATGTCGATCGCAATTTCTCCTCATCCTACCCCGAATGACCATCAAGCAGTGCGCCGGATTCTGTGTGAAACCAACAGGACGGTTCGATAAAGCCCATTTCCAGTGCAATCTGTTCTCAGCTAATTGACACTGGCCATCAAACTGAGCCGGATGAAGCCCTCCGAGTCATCTACAAGTTTCGCCAAGCCAACTCTAGAGCTGTCAGATGGCGAGGCAATTGCCATTAGACTCTACAACCCCTGTCTGTGTGCCCAAAAACAGCTCGTGCGAGCCCTACATCTCCCTTGGCCAACTATTTCACAGCCACTTGGAACCCAAGGAGGCGTGAACCACTTGACACAGCCGAATGAGTCTCACGACAGGCCCTAGTGGTAATACCACACAGTTACCAACACCCCAACCCCCTCCAGTAGACTGTGATCCGCCTCATGTCTATGATTCTAATGACCTATTTGACTTGCTTTAATTTTCCATGTATCAAACGCATATACCGTATATAATTGTAAAAGCCCCATGATAATTCCCCAGAACAGCAGTTCGCATAACTGACGTCTTATGACTGAGAAAAATGACTGGGCTGTCAAACGTGTGTCATGGCTCGACGGCTTGCAACTGACGTCTGTCCAATCAAGGTGCGCTGCACACACAACGCGTGCGTTCGTGCAACTACACCATCCCCCCAGCTGTATGTGTCGTCCGCCAACGTGGGACACGTGTGAACGTTTCATTCGACATGAAGCGCACACATGTGTAAGGCGTTCAAGTAGGTTGTTTGCGTCCTGGTTGTTTATTGGCTCAGAAGATTGTTCACATGCCGAGATTGAACGATTACATCACCCAAACTTAGGAGAGTGAGTGGCCGTTTGGATCGACCGGTCAGACAAGTGATTCGTTCTTGTGACCTGTGGCCCAACCACCGTAAGCGTCAGAATTCATGGGTGAAGGAGGTAATAGCTTTAAAATGAACGGAACGCAAATCATGCGGTCACAAAGGTATCCTGTACACTGAGCACACGTTACATAACAGTGCAATAGCCGTCAGACTGACCTGATAAATGTGTGCCTAACCCTGGTCGCCCAGTTCCCGCGATGCAATCAGCCCTTTCCCATGATTACCCTAGCTAGTTTAACTGGGCACGAACATGGTCAATATGTGAACGGTGTGATCCGATAAGGTGTGTGTTCAGAATGACCAGACAATCACTTCCATGTAACGAGTAATCGGATAACGGAATTGATATGAATCAAGCGCTGAAAACGTCGCAACGTAAACGTGGTGTTCGAGCAAACGGTGTCCAGCCATGAACGAATCGACTTGATGTGCCAGAAAGTAGCAGGAGTCTCTCAGCGACGGTCAGGCTGTTTAATAGCGGACATAAGCAATTAGCTCAAATCTAAATAAATCAGCAAGGTACTTTTACAGTGACAGGTTGAGAAAGAAAACGAACGAAATTGTTGCCTTCCAGATCATTCAGCAAATATGGGGACTTCAAATTAAACATCACTCACGACTAATCGCAGATTTCGCATTCCCACAGACTTTCCAGTAGGCCCCTTTCGAAAAGAAACACTAGACTCGAGTTTCGCTCGCTCTCATTACAGCTCGTCAGTAGTGCATATCCTCGCCATTGCCGGGACTAGAACCACGGCCACGCTGTTCATGAGGCAACCGTGTTTACCACTGCGCCATTGACCTCACGTTAGGCACGACCGAATTATCACATGTGAACGCTCAACTACTTTCGCTTGTGACCATATGCGTGCACTCATGGAAGTGAAGGAAACACGTGATGAATATGGTTGACTGAAATAGATGTTCGCATGTTTCCGGATTTTGTGGTCGATAGGCGGTATAAAATTATGGAGGGTCAAGTTGACCTGCAAAACTGATCGCATGTTAACGTGTTTTATAGCTAAAGTAAGACCACTAATGATACACAGCTGGGAAATGCAGGGAGACAAGCCATGAACGAATCGACTTGATTAACAAGTAATATAGTGCATTATAGCGGACATGAAGAGATTCTAAATACTATTTATTTCACGTTTCGTACATTGTTGATCATGTATCCTACATTGCTGGTTAAACTTCGAGTGCTTAACAGCCCTGGTTACCGGTACTATTTCTTGCGCTGGGAATAATGAATGGATGACCGGGAGGACACAGGATGCTCTCACCGTCACCTTTTCTTTGATAAGTTTACCACTGACCAGGATTTCGCATTTAACATGCACAACACTAGTGTGTGATAAACCTAGGCATTTCACTTCGCGTAAAAATCCACAGCGTAGTCATCAAAAATACTGTGTAGCGAACAAGCTCGTTTTCAGTGGTTCATCGTCAGGCTAAATACATCACATTTATATAACATTTTACAGGTGAATCATGAAGGGAGTAAACATGGACGGGTGGTTTATGAAGTCAGTCAATTCAATGTCATACTGCATCAAGTACCCACATGAACAGTGGTTCTTGACAGGCTAACAGGGTGGGGGGATGGCCAAGGCAGATCCAAAGTCTGAACAAAACGTTTCTGGACGCACAGGGGTGGGTTAAACAGGCGAATTCCAATAGCTTCTGCTGTGGACAGAATCCTATGCCTCACCGCCCTCGACTGGGTGACCTTCACCCGGTAGATTGGACGAAATGCATCCATCACATTAACATAATGATTGGAATCCACCAGGTGCGCTAGTATGGCGCTGTTGACAGATTTCGTTATTCCACTATTGAGCCAAGCTTCATCTCAACAACGCTGAAATGATGGTCTGAGATGTAGCAATCCACATGAACTTGAACGTGGTGGCACGCAGATAATATGATAGGGTCACGTGTGCGAGTAACTCCCAAGGCAGACAACAAGCAGGACTTGGGAAGCCAATGCCAGATCAATGCACTATGGATGCGAGAGCCGATCACGGCAGTGATGCGAGTGTCGGACAAACGTCGAATGCATAACTACTATTCTTGTCGAACAAAGGGTGACAGCGGGAATGACATGTGTTCGACAATCACCCACTCATTGTCCATAGTTCAAGAGCCACTAGCAATAACTAGGGTTAGTAAACGTATGGAATTCGATCAGCAGTGTAGAAAACGAAAACATGAAATGGCAAAAATACATAGAAGCTGTGGTGAAAGTGATAGAGACATAAATGTGCCACTAACCTTGATGAAGTTGAAGAGCAAGAACGAGAGCCAGTTGGAGACCAGCTTGTCCACGACTGTTTCTGCTCGTCGAAAGGCTGTGGGTAATCGATTATCACCTTGGTTATGCAGTCGCTGAAGCATTTCCGATATGAGATCACACATTACGCTATAAACAAGTTGATACAGGAAAGAGAAACCAACAGCGATCAACCGGCCGCATTTGAATTGAAACAAACCACATATACAGGGTCTGGATATGCAAATACCAAACAGATTAAATTGGTAAGTGAGGCGAAATTGGTGGTTATGTACCACTAGGAAGAGGTCAAAGCATTTAATTCTACACATTCCAACCATTTGTAAGTGTTCTTTATGGGTAATGCAGTACACATCGGCGTCATTACGTGAAAAGTGACCGGTACTTCAGTAGAAATCAGGTGAGGGGAGAAACTGCGCGTTTAATCAATTATCCAGACAGTGCTGACTTGAGTAAGTTAACTGACAAACATTAACTATGACTGATTTTAACAGTACGATACGTAAAGTGGCTAGTTAACCGACCAAGTTTGTAAGTCTACAATTCATCACCTACAAAATTAGGCGACCCAAAATTTGTTTTCATGTGGATAACACAGTGTCACAGCACAGTGTCGGGTAGATTATTAATTACCACACAGCCTAACCAGTCGTAGTTAGATGAAGGTGAAGCATAACCGAGATGTCTGGGGACGACACTCAAAAAGTTTAAATTTTGTTTACGAGATGTAATGGAAATCTTCAACAATTTCTCCTGTACAATATCCGGTGATCGACTTCAGCAGAAACGGTATATAAACAAAGAACACCTGTCACGATGGAAAACGCCTCTCACCCAGCTCACAGTATCAACAGTCCCTCTGCAGTATTTGCCAAGGCTACATGTCGTAGGCTGATCGCATTCTTCTCAGACGACATAACAGCTAACAGTCAACACCACACTTTACTCTGAGACTCCTTACGAAAAACAGTGGAGCAAAACGGGGGATTGCATACATTCACCAAAACCATCAACATCTTTTTCCTACTACTGAGGGTGACGCGTCATACAGTGGGGAAGACTTTCATTTGAGAAGTGATAGAAGGCAGTTCAACAATGCACAGTGAAGAGTGAAAGCTAGAATTCTGTGAGTTCTAATTAGACTGATTTTGAGCGCAAATGGCATTACACAAATAGCACGTTTTGATAATGTTCTCTAGAAAATTTGAAGGACGATGGCGATCTTTGCGTCCTTCAAATTTATTAAGTGACAACTTAGTTTCGGACTGCGGAGAATTGACAATCTCCTAGTTATCACACATTCCTCTAGGACCGTTAGGTTTGGATAACATACATATGATTAACGTCGCATTTCGTTATTAGAACGTCACAGAAATAACTGATATTCCATGGTAAGATCGAGTTCATCGCAAACATGTCCAGGAATAACCCAGTATCCGCATTACGTTCGACTCGTTTAACTAAACGATGCTTATGTTGGACGTGTTATGTAAAATGAATGAAAGAGGGACTAATATCCCAGGAACAGATTGTGCAGTGAGATCACGGTCAGCAGTAGACTTAATGAGAGAGATGTGTTTGCTAGTATGTAATGAGGTTTTTTGACGTGAACACCACAACCCAAGAAGTTGAGGAAACAGACCGGAACAGGAAAGCTGACACACTCAAAACCGACCGGAAATAATGCCGAGGAGGACGAATGAAGAATAATGCGACCAGTGTCCAACATGGCTACTGTAACAGAATGAATTGCCTTATGATAGTGAAGCAAAACTATGCAAGGATATAAGATGACTGAACACGGTAAATTATTTACTCTCGGGATAAGAATTTCATCACCGTTTGACTGGAAATGAGGAAAAAACAAGGGTGGTTGAGATGACTAGAGGTAGTCCTGAGTAAGAAGAATATCCCCGAATTAAAAAGCAAGACGATGATGAAAGTGGCAGGTTTAAAGAAAGTTACATAACATACCGCGTGAGATGCTCCATCTTGGGTTGAAGCGCGGCACACAAAAGCGAAGCCAATCGAGACTTGTCCTGCGCGGTTGTTCGTTCGTCCTCTTCTATCACGTGTACCATCAGACAGAGGAATTTTCGATTGCAAATCAACGCGTGGAATAATGAAATAGCCTTGGAAACGGAGTCCATCGATTCAGCTGGAACCTGGAAGAAAGTGGCAAGGTAGAATGACATCACGCAAATACAGTAAGTCAGCCAGGATGAAAAAAAGGTGGCACAATTTCTTTACTGCTTCATACACCCCTTGCAGAAAAGTTGATGGTTATTTGAAAGAGGCTGTACCGAGGCGATAAAAATGCATGAAATTTAAAAAAAACACATAAGAAACGAACGTAACCACAAACAGAAGTCTACGTTTTCAGTTTGTATATAAAAATACGGAGGAACATATGAGCCTTCTGGGGTTCATCTAGTGCAAAGGAGATGGGAAAATAGATTGACTCCGAAATCGTAGAGGATATTCGTGTTTGTGTTTGCTGACCTTGTCAGCAGGAACCCGGGTGACGGTATCAGTACAGGGAGGTTTGGGCATTTCCAGTCAATTTAAGGTAATTTTATCTATCAATCAAACCGAACTCGAAAGCTTTTTGGCAATTCTGCATTTCGCTAAGCACAGCTTCAGAATGTGACGAATAAATTCGTATTTTATTACACTACTTATGGGTATGTGTAAGTAACAGGATGATTTGTATTCCAACTGCTTGACTTTCTCACACCGTAAAGCTGGTTGTTTCTAAACTGAGTTTGTCATCCTCATTCCAATTAACGGAGGCTACTAGGCCTGAACTGGGCTATTTTTAGAGACCGTAGCAGAACACAGTCGGGACTAGGATAGAAACAACGAAAATAATTCGTGCGCGTTAAGGATCAGCGGTTTACTTACAAACCCCTGACAACTAACAATGAAAATACGTCCAGATCCTGGTGGGCCTAACGGATGGTGCTTATGTCCTTTTGAATGAGTCCAGCTACACTGAGCGTCGTTCACGTAATGTGGCCATCTGGTCGCTTACCTACACAAGACCAATGCACTTTTCAATCGATCTATCCAATTTGTATTAGGGATGTGCAGGAAGATCTGTGAAATGAGACCAAAGACAGGATCCGAAAAAAAATATTCACAAGCTGTGGAATCAGATCAACCCGCAGCCACTTGAAAACATGCTAACAAAATTTGATGCAGAGATTATAGCACCAAGAGCGATTATATGTAGTTACCAGAGGGTACCAGTTTTTCCAACGAGCATGGTAAACAGAACGGGACAATGTGCACAGGCATCATGAACGAGTCACTACCCACCGTAAAAGGGGAAAGCAGTGGGTGAGGTGGAATAAACGAGGCGCAGTCGGAAGAGGGAGTAGTAGACCAGTCAGGTGGGTGCGAGCTCGGCCAGGAACCGCATGTGTGTGGATCCACGGGCACCATCAGTTCACAGTGAAATTCGGGAAAAAGAGTGAATAGACAGAACGTGCGATAGTCACGGTAGGGCAGGTTATGTCGCTTCACGCCCTGGGAGAACTCTAACATGTTCGTCTGGAGTTCCATGAAGTCTATATCATAAAAAGACAATTGTGCAGTTAAAAAATGCAAATTGAAGATTACAGTACAAAAACGGATATTATGGGTCAGATATGTCAGATTGCGGCCAATAGTTTCATCTAATTAGTTCAGAGATTGGTTAATGAAAATTTACGCAACTGAAACGAATCAACGGCTACATTTAAGCCAAACCTTTTGTCATCCTCATAAAGATCAGTGGCAAGCCATTAACATGAGGATCAATTTCCATTTGTTGATACGTGACAGCTAGATGAAGGTTCACGTGAACATGATTTGCATAAGATAAGGGACCTATTGGATGGCAAAAAGACATGCAAATCAACAGAGATAATAGCGTTCATAAAAAATACAAAAACCGGAATTTTTCGTTACGCCATAGGATTGAAGTATCACTGATGGCGAACAAGAACCTAGCACTCTTGGGGGATAATATACAAGTAACCAACCGTACATCTTGAGAACATTTTGGATGAGCACTTTGATCATTCTACATCCAGCATTCGAAACAACAGGAGCCAGCAACTACATTTGATTCCGAGTGTCATCTGGGCTAGAAACAAACAAGTATGAAGGATCCGTTTGTTATTAGGTGGCCTTCAACGAAACACTCAATGCACTGACACATGCACAATCAGTGGACAGAAACGAAACTGGATTGAACCAGGCGTCTTTGTGTACGCCTCACAAATAAGTGAAGAATGATATTAACTTTTGTCAGATTGTTAGTGGAATTCACTATGGCGTGCATGACATAATCATAGACAGCAATACATCAGTGGTTCACACCGATGTTTAACTGCCACACAATCACAAAGGAAAAAACCCCATACAGGAAGAGAGAAGAAGGAAAGAGAGGGAGAGGAAAGAGACCTAACTACTAAAAATAGCTACGTTTATATTCAAACATTCAACATCAGAGTGCAAACACTTCGCAAATAAACAACCGAGCTATAAGTGAAAGTAAGGCATCATCAACAAGACAGTTTCCTTAGGGCTGCCCAGCGTCATTAAGTGCACTCACTCATTCACGCCACTGGGTCCAATTAACCACCAATTCACCTAACGTCTCTAGCCACCAGCCCCAGCCTGGGAGGCGAACCAGATCTAGTGCCCAACCCTTTGATGAACGACTTTACTTCTCCACGCCAGGTCATCATATGTCACCTCACACCTTACGCCAGTCAGCCGGAGCATCGGCAAACAGTGCTCGGCGTGACAAACGACTAGCTGACATCCTTAGTACATGATCTAGCCATGTAAATCGGTACAAATATAAACATTAAATAGAAGAACTCGTTTGACAATCACTATCAAATATCCGATTCCTAACCGCTTTGTTGCTCACTCGCTGATGCCACCCGATACGAGCGAGTGAACGCATAAATCGGTGGTCAAATACCCGAAGACGGTTCACGTCGTCTATCCTGAGCGGCCAGATTTCGCTGCCGTAAAGTAATACAGCCTTTATTGTCGCCTCATACAGGTAATCCTTAAGCCTAAGAGAGATACTTCTCTGTCGCCACAGGTGCCTCAGATTAACGAATACTGTCCTAGCCTTAGAGATATGCACGTCTATTTCATTATCTGCACCTCCGCTGCCGCTAATGCAGCTTCCCAGGTATACAAACGGGTCAACAACCTCCATGGTTTCACTATCTAACGCTAAATCTACGTAATCACAGCAATCTTGCAGAGGCATTTTGAGGCTGCGAAGCGCATTCTGAAGTACTTAGCAAAACGCGAAATGGCGTGTAGCTAGTTCACCTCCTACTAGTCTGATTAGATAGTCATGTCGAACATCCTTCGGAAAGAAGCCCACGATCGGTCGCGTCCTCGTACATGACCATAATGAACGGAGTTAATAATGGCATCTGAACTAATGTTAACATGCTTGAATGTAATGGTTAAGAGGGTAGGTGAATAAAATCGTAAGTAAGACACAAAAGATTGGGCCAGCGTACCTCATAGTGTAGACAATGCTAACTATTAAAATGACCCGTTGGTACTGGGTTTTTAATAAGTTACCGTGAAGGTGTATATACCAATGGAAAATGGAACAGTTTAGAGTCAAGTGTGATTGATCCATCTTTGGCAACGCATACCAAAAAAAGGATAGCAATGTCTGAAGTACTCATACACTGCACCCATGAAACAATAAGGGGTAAATACTAATCGGGAGGAGAGCGAACAAAGCTGACAGATCATGGGGCCGTTATTTGAGTAAAAATGACACGTTCCGATGAAGCGTTAGCAATATAAACTTAGACATAACTCAGCCTACTATTAAGGTTCACTCATTACTGTTCAGGTCAGATCGAAAAACTCAAACCTCAACCTTATTTGAGCACTGTGAACACAACTCGACTGACCTTACGTTGTATGTGGTCATATCATCACATCCAAATCTTCGGTCACAATCACTTGTGAGTGGTGCTTAGGTTGTCCGATCGACTCAAGCTGAGATAGTGAACTTTAATCGAAGCCCTCAACGTTAATGACTTCTCACTCTGGTTGAAGAGGCCATACATTTAATCAAAACCTGCTTAGAAATTCCGAGGATAGTGTTGCATATCTACGTGTAGCTGGCTCACCACCTATTAGTCTGAACAGATAGTCACGCCGAACACTCTTCGGAAAGAAGCTCCACGATCGGTTTCGTCCTCGTTCGGACTCACTAGTCAGAGACAGTCTGAACAAAACTCGAACCGGTAACTCTTCACAACACAAGCCTATTTACTAAACTATCGATCACATGGGCACCACCGGTAGCGAGGCCAATAATACAATTTACTTGTAGCTTGTTGATGTCCCTATAACCAGCAATGTTGCTAGGTGTTACTGGCTATGGCCTTAAGGTGTTAACATTATTCAATATAACTGCTACACACTCACGTCTTCTAAGTGTCGGCTGACACGTTCACTACTTCAGTACTGCTTCACAGGAGCAAACTACTCGGGGCTTGCTAACCTGTAGAGAGATGTATTTAACTGACTTCGTGGAATGTCTGATTCACTCGCTCAGTACGAGCGGAAAACGTCGTCGTTATTCTGGCGTTTATGATGCTCACTAGTAATGTACAGTTTGCACAGTGCTCCAAGACGCTGAGTATGAAACCAGGAAAGAGGTCCTATCGATTTCATATTCGTTAGATCTCAAGTTGTGATAGTTTGAACGAGATTGATTTCGGAAGCCTTGGGGTTAACAAGTTGCAGCCATTATACACTAGACCATCAGTCTTATAGACAACGTTTTTACGGATGAGTAGTAGAGCTCATCGATTGTCATATAAATTGAACATCACTCATAATTGATCAAAGCCGTCGCATTCACGGAGACGCTCCAGCCAGCCTCTTTCGAGAAGAAGCACTAGACTCGAGTTTCGATCTCATTAGAGCTCTTCAGTAATACATATCCTTACCACTGCCGGAACTAGAACTTCGGCACCGCTTTCATGAAGCAACCGTGTTGACCACTGCACCACTGACTTCACATCAAGCATGATCGAATCATTGTTCACGTGTGATAATTCGGTCGTGCCTAATGTGAGTGGTCAACATGGTTGTCTCATGAAAGCGTGGCCAGAGTTCTGTTCCCGGCCTTGGCAAGGATATGCACTACTTACGAGCTCTAATGATAACGAAACTCGAGTCTAGTGTTTCTTTTCGAAAGGAGCCGACTGGAAAGTCTATGGGAATGCGACGGTTGCGATCAATTATGAGTGATATTCAGTCTATACGACAACGCTTTTTATTAAGACTGATGTGTTTGAATTTACCTACATCCCGCTGGTGTGGTTCAATTCAAGGACACACACCGTAAAACACTGTACCTAAAGATGTACATTGAGGCTATTCACATTTCCAAACGGTTGTCTTCAGAACGGATATTATGACCAAAAAGTTTGTGGTAAAAGGACCCCAATCTACATTGATATGATCAGCAGACGCTGCTCAATACCCCGCAACACTTCTTATGAACAAATCAGTTCATTTCTAAACAATGCTAATAACGAGCGTAAATTCACTAAAATTAAATTAGTGGAGTAATTATTGTGAAAAACTACCTAGACGCAAGCTCAGCTAAGATATAAGTATCACGCTTGAAAAAATGCTACTGTATTTACGCAGGCATAATGTTTGGTAATGAAGTTATGGAAGTTTTTGCAAGTTTGTGTACGTGGCAGTCTGCATCAGGGGTAGCGAAGGCAATAATAAATGGGACATAAAATAGAGAAGTTTCTACTAATCTGGAGCTTCTGGCGACAGAGAGATCTCTTTGAAGTGTAACTATTACATTTGTAAGGCGGTTGTAAGACGCGTAGTAGTCTACGGCTACGAAACTCAGCCATGCAAAAATGGAGAAGTAGAACCGTATTCAAACAATCGAACGTCGACATGTGTGTATAATCGCCCGTATTGGTTGGCACTAACGAGTAAGCAACGATGAACTCATATTCAGTAAAACGTGTCAAGTCAGTTAGATGTGTTGTGTTAATAAATTCAACGAACAGTCTGTCAGATCGAACACTTTTTGTCGCCGAATAGTTAAATGTGTGAAACGAGGGAATGATTGAACTGTATAGGAGAATGAAGGCAGCCGCTAGCAGGCTAAATGGTTTAAGTCGGGTTAGTCTCTTGAGTTGGAGCTCAGGTGACATATAAACTCGCTGGATAGGGAAGTGGTGGATAATCGGGTTCGGTCGAATGAATGTTGTTGTTTGTACGAGTTGTCAGTGAATTACGTGTATCTAATGAAGTGGTATAGTGAAAGTTGTAAGGAAGCCAGCACCACCTTGCTGACAACATCTTACTTTCACTTAGTATTCGAGGTATGTACACATCAGCGGTGAAGGTTTTTACGTTGGACAGGGTTATTATAAATATGGTTCTATTTCTTCTCTCTATTAGGTTTCGCTCTCCGCTTTTTTTGAAAGTTAAACACTTCACGAAATCATATGTATGTTATTGTCTATGTAACAATGAATGTGATGAAAACTAACTGAAACTGGCCAGCGCTCGAACTACTCAACTAATAGAAAAATAAAAACCTATGAATTGTCACAACTGTCTCCGGATTCCAATGTAAATATACTGAAATGTGTGGAAACAAAACAACATGTCAGCCATTAGAAGCAACTGTATGCAAGACAGAATGACATTGGAACATCTATCTCAGCGACTTGCATGGTTTTTTGTCCGTCATTTCGGAACTACTCACAAACACAATAGCAATTCGTACCCTGAAGACTAGCGCAAGTGTAGTGAAGTAAGATAACTTCTGTACGTCTCGTTATCCTGACACAGTTGCAAACGATGATGACGCTCCGAATCAACCAATGAGTGGGACTTGGATGTTTACTATTTCTGACACTCAAAGTAACACGTGAGCTTGGTGCTTATCGAAAAGACTCGTTTTACGTCATGCAATTAACAGGTACCCGGGAATCATGCAGTTCAATTTACAAATCACTGGAAGGGTAGATTGACGGATGGTTGCATGACACATTGGAAAAAACATACTGACGACAATTCCATTTGAAAAGTACCAACTACCAGGAGGTATAAAATGCGATCACTGGTATAAACGCTGTCAAGATTACGGGATCCACTGTAAACAGGAGTGATCAATAACCGTGGGCTACATATATCAGTGGATTAGTGAATGCTACAAAATGAAAAAGAATACATAACGTCATAAATTTTCGGATTTATGGAAGGCACAGAAAAATCAGATCGTCTCAATCAGCTATGTATGTGGGAAATCCAGGACTGACGCAAGTGACACATCTATAAAACGGCACTCGATAAACATGCAGAAACCTAAGGCTCAAGGTGACATGGAATGGATTGGTCAGTGAAGCAGTTTATTGTCATACCTGTCACAACATCAAAAACACCAGCCAAAAGCAATGAGCAAACGTGTTGCAACGACCGCAAACAAAATGATCAGCGTATGAAAATCTACCTTCTTTGAAGACCCGTACAACACGGCTTTCATGCTCCGCATATTTTTGATCCAGCTTGGCTTGATAAGTTCGTTGACGTCGATCGAAACGACGCCACAGAGTGAAAGCGATCAGACTGACGAGAACTGTCAGTACAACTATTCCAGTGGCAATCATAATTAATTGGTTTCGAAAAGCCACTTGTCCCATACTAACAAATCGAACCACACCCGGACGGTAGACAAGAAAACGTCCAAACTGAAAATAAGGGGATGAGACGAAATGACGCTTAGATGAATAATGCAGAACCCTCAACTTCAGCTGTTGTTGCATTACTATCGGGAGTAAAGGAGGATTGCATAATGTAATCATAGAAACCGTAATTCACGCGCAATCACTGCACCTAAGGCATTATGTAAACTTTTACAAGACAGTGCTCAACAATCTAAGTTGGCTTGAATAATTCCTGAATGGAATTACACGCGGAGTAATCAAACTAAAACGAATATGGCAAAAACAGAAATGTTTATGTTACATAAGAGAAAAGGTACACTTGTTTTGATGGCAAGAGCAGGCACTCTTGTCACATTTTTTTAATTTTTCTATTGATAACGAAGATCCTTCAGAGTGATCTAATTGTCATTGTCAATGCAATGTCTTGTACCACTGGGTTGTAATGATATTTTTTAACCAAACATGTGATCCGTGCGAACCAAGGAAATAGACAACTCGGTTGTCAGTATCCGTACGTCGGCGACGGATCATCGATTACGACTAAGCTGTGCAAGTTCTAAGGAGCTATGGAGATGTGGAACTTTGGACGATTTAGACGGTGAAGGTAGATAGAACAGTTGTGCAAGCGTACATCAAATGGTGTCAAATTTAGGCAACTATACACAGATATTAAGAATTGAGTACTCACGAGATAGGGCAAGTTGAGTGAGTCAACTCCCCTCAGAGGTTACAATGACAAATCAAGATGCATTTGAATCGATGCTGTAAAAGGTGCCTGCTCCCAAGTTTCCGTACGTACAAAGCAGCAGGATTTAACCAAAGTTCAGTAGGTCCCGGATTTATCGTCTGAATCGTCCCGATTTCCACATCTCGAGCAAGTGCAAACTGACAGTGACCGTTAGCCAACTGTTGAAGCATTGGTACTGACAGCTTCAATCACGTGAGCGATACGGCATGCGGTTTCGATCTGGCGCAAGCACGGCGACGCGAATACTGAGTCACGTGCTCAGTGCACAGTGAAGTTACCACGACAGTGCGATAGCCCTACTCAGAATTTAGGCACCGACCTACTGTCGGATTTCCGTATCCTCAGAGGGAGACGGTTGAGCCTTAATTTATACGTAATTAACCTTCGTATTCATTTTAACAGGTCCCAGGTGTACAATGAGAAGCCTAATCGACAGAGAAGGCGAGTAGCGTACAAATAAGATGAACGTGAGCCCACACACCAACAACCAGATGGGGGTTTCACACACACATGACCGAGTGCACTACATTTTAAACTCTTTGAACCACGTATTGCTTTTTCGTATCTGCAACTGAGACTGTCAAGTCCCAATGAGTCTCCAGATCAAAAAACTAATGGCCTATCACACAATACTGGATAATAAGTCCGTACGAATGGGAAACCCGCGATCAGACGTAGTTGGTATTCAACTGTTGAAATAAATGAGTCCGCAATTCTAGTGAAACCGACGACATCAAATAAGTACACACCAAATTATGTTCTACGCTAGAAACAATGCTTCGAGCAGCCAATGAAGTGAACGAAAATCCGCATGCAGCTAGGTTAAACCCTAACTCTTCCATCAGTATAAACATAGCGGGTTACAGGTGGGCAGAACTTACTCGTTTGTGCATTCCATCACACGCAATTGTCACGGATTCAATTACACTGTTAACCCGAGTAGTGTTCAGAGTGTGACAGACTAAATCGGCATATGACTCTCTTGAAAACAAACATCTGGCGATTCAAGTAGGATGTCGCGATCTAAATTTCAATTGTTCGATATCAACAAGTACAGCAAAACAAACAAACGATAGCAAAAACAAGTTTATGTGCGATTTAAGCAGAGACATTGCTCGCCAAACATGAACCCCCATTAACAAGCGACTGACAGCCACAACGTTTTACCTGGCCGCGTTCAACGCTGTGTCAACATTCGTTGAATCATAACACGGCAGTTCGACGATGGGTTGAACAACACTCAACAACGTGAAACAAGTTCGGTAATGAAAAGCAAATACGCACAGTTATGGCGTAACGGGCAAAATGCATAATCACTTCGGCGGTCCAGTGATAATCTGCCGTCATACTTCGAGTAGATAAATCAGGGGGAGGGATTGTGGAAGTTCTGAGGAATATACGAACCATACAGTAGGATGGTGGGTAGCAAGTTGTCTCGACAGTGAGTAGATGCGATGGGATGATGTTAAATAAAATTCCCTTTATGTGAACCCAAATCATCTACTACTCACTAGTGATCGAAATACTGTTTAGCAAGTTGATTCCTGTGATTTCAACTTGGGATCATCAAGTGGGGTTAAACAGGACAGTTACTATGTATTCTCTCGAGGCGGTCGGGCAACCGAAACATTACTCGCATGCGAATTTGACCGAGAGTGCCATATGTGAGACCAATGGTGATGTTGTCTCATGAAGTTGTGGCCAGAGTTCCAGTTCAGGCAGTGGTAGGGATATACACTACAGAGGAGCCCTAAGAAGAGCGCAACTCAAGTATGGTGCTTCTTTTCAAGAGTGGATAACTGAAAACTCTATAAGAATGCGAGGGCTGTGACCAACTGCGAGTGATGCTCAAGTTACGTAAAACAAAATTCCACTCTACCCATCCGTAACTAAATAAAATTGTTAATGTACCATTGTCGCTATCGTGTATTGTACTGTAGATAGCCAAAATACTGAAATATGATAGAACTTTAAGTAACATGGATGACAAGATCAGGGTAGACGAAAACAGCGCGGTTGTTCACACTGTGCTAGAGAGCCAAACCGTGTCACAGAACATATTCAAACGTGCATCCTCGTAGCAAAGTCATACAGTCAATCAATCTTTTGCAATGTCACAACAACGACAAATAGTTTGGCGACAAACGAACAAATGATATTAACAAGCTGCGGGCTGGGTAAGTGTCAATGGCCCTTGTAAGAAATGCATTAGATAAAAAAATGTGCGAAGGAATCGCGACAAAATGATAAAAACATCTCAGATTGCTTAAGTACCATTAAGCTGAAGCGCTGGTTAACCGCTGTCCGGTACTGTCAATATCATGTGTCATGAGAACTGGATGTACGTTATCACGTAGTCGGTATAGCAGTTGGCGAGCCTTAGTCCCGGTCACTTGGGTGTAAACTAAGTGCCATGCGATTAAGTCCCACAATTTCAACACTCAATTCTGAAAATCATGCAACGCTATCCTCACATTTCAGGCTCATCCGGATTATTTCTTTTTGCATCACCGAAACAAGCGAAATACCATTGATGAGTGGAAGAAATATGAACTCCGGCCCAAGATAAGAAATATTGTATCGGTTACCGATTCAGTGAAACTATGTGGTTCATTGGTGTACATTTCGACCATAGGTTACTTTTCAACGTCAATCACACAGTTCTTGTATGGACAATAGGTTTCAGTGTCGATCGCCGCTCTGAAACAACTCTTGTTGCATTAGATGCTAATCGCCGTCTGTTTCGCTCTAACCTGACTGACTGTAGTTTACTATACTTCGTCTACACGATGCACTTTGACCTTCTCAAATGAATCTCTGAACTTCTGCAGATTGTTTACGACCTCCCGTATGCACTTATAAGAGTTTAGAAGAGACCTCATTGCGAAAAATCTGGACTTTGGCTAGATTCGAACCAGTGACACAAATAACATGCATAAACGCGGCAAATGCTTTGCCAGCTGAGCTACGAAGCCACACTGGAAGCTCAGAAACTTCACATTTGTATCTAGTTATCCACCCAACCAACTTATAAGAATGCTAGACCCTCCCCCCTCCAATCCCCCGAGGAAATATGAGACGAAGCACCAGCCTGTGGGACTGAAGCACACGATAATTAGTTTACGCCAAACCGATGACAACACAGGAAGCAGACTGTAGTGTCGGTCAAGTGATGACATACACCGCATCGCAAGCAACCTGGCAACGTCAGGCCAGCGCATCAGACTGAGGTTAACCTGGCAATGAAGTGATCGTATGATTTTTTCAAAGTTGATTTTCATACTCTTATGCACAGTTTTCTTCTTATGAAAGTTATTCGACGAAACCTGGGTTTAAAACCCACACACACTTGTGAAAAATGGTTATTACCGACTTGTTACTAAGGGAGTTTTGTTAGGAGATCCGTTGACCACATAATGTGTCGCAGAGTGTAGCAAAAATTGGAAACCACTGTTAAGCGGCCCTAAAAATTGTCTGTTGAATGTATGAAAGAAGGACAATTTGGCACAGTAACAGCCAAGTGATCACTCTAACTAATGTTGTTTATTCCCAACTAAAATAAGGTCCTTCTCGCAGTTGTCCAAGTCCCACAGTACAGTGGCTGTGTTTGGCAGGTTGAAGTTGAAGTTCCTCCCAGAGTTCTGTCGGATAGCCCAACTTTTGTTTTCATCGTTCTATCCGGCCTAAAGAAAGGAGATACGCAACAGATCCACTGTCCACATGACATATTCACGTAAAAGAACTAATGAGTTCATGAAGATAAACTACACTTTCGAGGCCCTTAATGCAACTACTAGAGAAGTGTGCAAAACCCATACTACACTCGCGAGCGGCAAACAACTGGTGTCCTTGAAAATTATACCATCTTCTTAATTATAGGCAAAATGAGCCAAACTGGTGAGGCATAAGGTCTTAAAGGCCCGTCGTTACCACAAAGAAATGAATACAAAATATGCTACGGTATTCGGGTACCCAAGTAGGGAACTGAACAGAGGTTGGCTGAACATGCAGTATTAAATCTTAGGGAGTAATGTGTTTTACCAAGTCAATCCTAGCAGACGCGCTTAACAAACTAAACATGACCATAGTGAGAATCATGCTGGAGTACCAAAGGATAGGAAGAAGGCATGCTTGAACAAGATGTCAGCATGATCTGCGGACAGCTGTCGATAGATCAAATTGCAAACTGTCAAACTTGAAAGAATAAATCGGTGCCCTCTTTGTTTACTTTGCATCAAAGGGACCTGTAAACACGGTTTCGGTTCAGTTTATAACAGAAAGAAGTTTGATGTTGCTGATAAGGTATTTGTTCAATAATGTATTCTGCTGTGTCCATTGTGGCAGTTAAGCATCAATGTAAACTACTGATGTATTGCTGTCTATGATGAAAATGATGGTGTCCATCGTTCTCAATCGAAAATTGTCATCACCTTTTCACTGTAAACAAACCGTGATTTGATCTAATCGATACATCGCTCGTTCGTAGTGATTTACGTGAGTTTCTGTTAGATTAGCAGTTAACCGTTGTATGAGGTTCATGTTATAGTTTACTTGGTATATAACGTAAGTGCTGGTCTCGGGAAGTTCTTTCTGTCAAAGTTGTTGGCCCCGTTTGTAGTCATTTAAAACTCTATTTTATGATACAATGTAGTTCCATCTACACACATGTTATTGTGTAACATCCACTATATCTCATAACCCATGGAGTGATCAGTAACTGTTGATAAATGCATTTTTTACAGACTGATAAGCACGTGGCATTGTACGAAAACTCATATCAAGTAAGGTTCATTTTCAGAATCATATCACAATGTAATCGTAGTAGAACTATCTTCTAATGCTTATCGATGGTTTATACAAGCAAAAAAAGAACAAATTGTACACACTTTTTCGTTACCATTAAGTGAATGCCTTCCCTGATGCACTATTAGTAATTTTTCTGATAAGTAAATCACGAGTGAGAACAGTATGTGACGAACACCTGTGTGAGCAAGTTCTAACGTAAACAGTGACTAATGCATCTAAACTAGTAAAAAAAGAAACTATTTGCTCATTCTAGAGCGAGGGCAAATTTTTAGCCATTCTTGAATAAAATAAAGGAGAAAGGCAAAATGGCGGATACAGGCAACGGGGGTAACAACAAAACTGTAGTGTAGCTTCAGCTGTTAACGGCATCGGATGATTTCACACACAACCAAAGTACTCACACACACACACATATGGTATATCTACACAATTACATGACGGAAGAACTCTACTAGAGTCTGCATGTCAACGTGATTTGAGTAGCCTCCAAAAATGTACGAGATTGATTCGAACGTGAAGCCGCTTGGCTTAATACTTGGCAGGAAAAGAGGTGGGAAACTATAGCAACAGGTAATCATAGTGCAAGTGGCTATTGGAGAAAGATCTGGATTGTCACTTTTTCATTGGCAACCCAGTCTGATTAATGTGCCCACTCTGGGAACCACGGTAAGTACGGATTCGTAAAACCACCACAAGGAATAACTAAGATGTAATCAGGTAAACAAGGATATCGTGTACTTTGAGTCAGAGCAATCTGTCCAACCACAGATGATCAGCGTCAATGGAATCACAACAAAATGTCAGTAACTTCCCATCTGGCCAAACCTCCAGGTAGCAGCCATCATCCTTCAACTCACGACACGCAACGAGCATGTGATTGCTGCACCCGGCCCAGTAAAAGCCACACGAATAGTTTACAGAGCGGCAAGCCAGGCGTTAACATTCGCAAAAACGTGTTCCTAGTGTGAACAACATGTTTATGGAGATATCAGACCAACCCTCTCGGACGAAGTACGGCCAATTGTGTCGTTCTTTATGTAGTGCCTACCATGGATAGACTCACTTGAACTAATACGGGGTAATCTAACCCGGCAATCAGAGTACTACGGTCTAGATCACACCGGATCTCTGTGTTCACCACCGAATTGACCAGACAAACGTGCGTATCGCCAACGAGCACCAATAACTCATCTTTGGCAGCCAACTCGGGCGCTGCGACCAACGCGTCAAATTGACCGTGTAAACGCAGCAGCTGATTCACACGAACAGATGGTGTGGGCAAGTTGTCCCCCTCTCGTTCACCGGCTTGGACTGGGTTCAGCATATTGTGGTCGTCAGCATTGCGCTTTGACAGAACAGAGCTCTGAGGCTCGTCAGGCTCAACTGGAGGGTTCGGTTTTGTAAAATCATCCAATTCTTCTTGTCGTATACCGTCGGGAAAAGGGTTAACGACAGGATCTGAATGTACCTAACAAAAAAGCGAAAAATATTATTACATCCTGTAAATACTGTAAATACGTTGCTAAACGAAAGGAACCGTTAGCTCACTAGTAGTGGCACCAAAGGATCGTTAATAACCAAATGCTCTGAATTAGGGCAGAGAGATGTAGAACGCCTATGAACATCGCCTCCTTAAGAATATTTAAAAAAATAATCCATCTAAAAATAATCAGGGATTCAGGTAACCAAATACAATATGTGAACCATGAAAAATGACCGCGAGTTCTCATGCATTAAAACGGATATAAAACGATCAAAAGGTATGGCACATTGGTTAAGTGATAAGGACAGGCAGTGCTTGTAGCATGGATCTGTTAGTACATGAGACAGATAATTTCAAAGTGTGGGTCAATCCGTGCGCACGTGGTACGATGGGTTTGAAACCATGAATTCCAATACCATTCAATTATCTCGAATTCCACAACTACTGATACTACCCGAGATAAACGAATGGCCAAATTACAAAACAATATGGTCAACTGAAAATGGTTCTCAGCCGCTAACATCAAATATTAGGGGAAAGCGGAATCAAATTGTGTTTTCGTAGAGGAATTAAGAAAAACAGAGGATGACTCTAGTTTACAGTAGGTGGCTGAAATCGACTTATCGCTCCCAGAATGACAGTACTTTAATCGGAGTCATGCGGTACAGATCTATGACTACACTCCAATCTACAAGCCCCTGATTTACAGTGCAATCACACGCGGCAACAAAGTGAGAAGATTAGTGGACATTTACTCTCGGGTTCGTCAGTAGCGGGCAGTAGTTACGAACAGCGTAATCTCCCAAACGAGCACTTACATTCTTGGAGTAACCACTTGCAAAAATACACCACTGGGTGAAGCAACAGCAGTTCCTTCTAGGGGACCCTGCTGATGAAGAAGACGAGTATCACAGTCAAGCTGGAATTAAGGCAACAAGGGGCTCCAGAACAGAAAAAAACTTAACCCACTAGATTCTAATGAATGACTTGACTTTGTACTTTAGTTAAAATCTCCGACATAGGTTAGAAAGACGGTGTTTACGTCATATCTCCATATGTCCCCACAAACAATCATCACCGCACATAGCTATACAGCAGTGATTCCCACTAATGCTTATCTGACGCACGAACGTGGAGAAAAAGAAGCAAGACCTAGCCAGGAGGGAAAACAGAAGGGGATGGGACCTAACTAGTAAGCCGTGTAGACGCAATCATTCAACATCAACGTCCATATATCTCGCAAATAAACAATCGAGCTATGAGTGAAAGTAAGACGTCATCAACAAATCAGCTTCCTCACGGTTTTCAATGCACAGAATCATTAAATGCACTCACTGCACAGACAACCCAGCCAAACAACGACAACATTCACGCTACTCAACCCGATTAACCGCCATCTCACCTAACGTTTCCAGCCACCGACTTTGTGAGTCGCGAGTTCCTGAGTCCGAGAAACGGATCCGATCTACAATGATCAACCCCTTCGTGAATGAATTCACTCCTCCAAGCCAGGTCATCATATGTCCACCTCGCACCTCACGCCAGTCGGCCGCAGCATCGGCGAACGGTGCTCGGTGTGGCAGATGGCTAGCTAACATCCTTAGTACATGGCTTAGCTATGTAAGTCGGTATAAATATGAGCATTGAACAAAACAACGTTTGACAGTTACTACCGAATACTTGCTTCTTAATCTCTTCGTTACTTACCCGCAGGTGCCACTCGATGTGGGCGATCGAGCGCAAACGTCGGTGACCAAATCTCACATCTTCTACCTTGAACGGCCAAGTTTCGCAGCAGCAGAATAATGCAGCCCGCATTGTCGCCTTACATACACGACCCCTTACGCTTTAGAGGGATGTTGCTCTGTTGGCAGATGTATCCCAGATTGGCGAATACCATCCTAGTCTAAGAGATACGCGCTTCTAATTCATTCCATGCACGTCCGCTGGCGCCGTTGATGCAGTTTTCTAAGTACACAAACCGGTGATCAGTGTGTCGCAGTCGATAGCGAACCTGTATCTAAGAGATCGTCGATTCTTTTTTACACTGGCTTATTTTCCTTCATATTTGTATTCATTTATGAATAGACCACTATGTGGACTGCCGATAGATGAGACAGTAAAAATGAATGGATAATCCTCATCAGCATACCCCATTGTGTAAACGCATTCATCAGCTTGATCCATCAGTTGCTTCATCAAAACGTATTTCCATGAACATTTTAAACGTCACACTGGTTTCCATGAAATCCGGTATAACGACGAGGTGATCCAAGGTATCGTGGGAAGCAACAAGTTGAGGTGCAATCGGGTTGACATGTTGTCACTTCCACATCGCGGTACATGCAAGCTCCAAAAATAGACCATACAGTGACTCCATGCCTCAGAGTTTTGAACGCCTCGTTCCTATACAAGGCGCGTCCGGAGCGATCGCAACCTGAAGATGGAATCTAAACTACTTGTCTACCAAACAGTGGTGCTACCTACGCTGTTGTATGGCAGTGAAACTTAGACACTGTATCAACGGGATGTGTTGTATCTGAATAACTTCCATCAGTAACTTTTAAGATGCAGCTCCGGAATTCGGCGGTCTGACATCGTCCCCAACACTGTGGTACTCCGACAAACATAAACGGAAGGAAGTTAATTCGAGCTGATACCCAATCAGCTTCGGTGGCCAAGACATGTCCGCAATATGGCCGACGAACGAATGTACATATACATATGTATGAATATATGAAGTTCTTGCCAAACAACGACTAATGTCGTTTCCTAAACTATCCGGTCTACTATTCGGAGACCTGGGTCACGGTGACCTTTTTCTGTTTTCTTTTCTTCACCCTTATTCGTGTGTTGTATGATGAGGGTTCTGTTCAGTTTTGTCTATATCCAATTTTTCTTCATCAATTTGTCCAGTGTGCAACGATACGCCTTAACAAGTTGGATTACATCTTGCCCTACATTTTTGATATTTTTCTTCCCAGTTCAGACCTTACCACTGGAGTTTCTCTATTTTCATTTCCGAGATATGAGTTTCAATTGCGTACTAGTATGCCATCTGGATAATCAGCATCGGTTGGAAGGACCACAGAGGACTCCACCGACAAGCTTCGGGTTTACACTGGAGGCGTGGTGTGAGTGGAACTACAAAGGATGTAGTGTAAGTTACTCCTTGTGAGGACTATGCACGGGTGCCCTCTGGCTTCAGTCATTGAGAGGGCCTAATCCGAAAGAGCTGCCGCCAACCATGTATGTCTTGACGAGTTCAGAAAATCGGAACACAACGCGACAAGGGGGACGAGCTACAATTCTCAAGACGGCTAAAAGGCACTTACAGTTAAATATCCGTGTACACGCAGATTTGCAACACCATCCAGGATAAAGCCAAACTGAAGCCTTAGCGGCCAGTCTGTGGTTTCTTCGGACAACGAGGCTGGCACAACTTTACGCGGTTCAGGCCCCACAGAACCGAAATGATCCACTATTGTGGTGTTCCCAGCGGTGAGATGGTCATCATACGCCAGGAAAGAAGAAGGGACATTGGTGCTTCGGTTGTGTTGTCTGTAATCCAATTCCGTATCATCTGTGTTGTCAAGTTGAGGGACCAGGCATGGACTTGAGCATTCTAACACTCCGGGAAGAATGTACTCACAGGGCTGCGAGGAAAGAAGGGGTTGGACAAGGGTAAGGTGATTAAGTTAACCAAAATATGCGAACGGATGAGAAGGATAAATGAATAGCAACTGATCGGTCGAGTTAAAAGCTTCTAATTTGAATCATAATGTAAAAAGGATGTAAAACTGGAACCGAAGTGATCGTACGTTCCGAAACTAAAGGCACATTACTCTATAAACAGAACAGAACTCACAACTGACCGCAGCTTTTGCAGTTCTATAGACTTTCCGGTCAGGTCATTTTGAAAACACGCACTATACTCCAGTTTCACTCTTGTTAAAGCTCGTCAGTAGTGTGTTACCTGTCACAATCGGGGTATGAACTTCGGCCATACTTTCATGAGGCAACTGTGTTGGACACTGAGTGAATGACCTCACAATATGCACGACCAAGTTATCAAACACATTTGTGATCTCCACGTGGATCGCCCGACCACCTCGAGAGGAGACACGCTAACTGTCCGGTTAATTGCAATCGATGACCCTAAGACATGGACTTTGCTATAAAAGCGTGACCGCTGTTCAAAAACCAGCCTTGATAATAGCATGCACTGTTGATGAGCTCTAACAGCAGTAGAGCTTGAGTCTCACGGCTGGGAAATCTATCTAAATTCGAAAACCGCCATTGAATGTGAGTGATGTTTAACATAAATCAACAAAATTCTTAAAAACTGACCAGTAACCTATTAAAGTCGTCAGCAACTTTTCATATAGGGAGTTCCAAGATGGGAATGCCCTAACAGTGAAAGAATATTGCTTGAAATTTAGGTGATTCAAATGATGTAGCAACCTCAGCGAGTAATCTAGATTATATGCATTCGTACAAAGTGTAAGAGTGTGCTTCAAACTGATGTAACATCCTGAAGTACGAAAGAAGACACCCTTGACAAGTCGATAGAATACAGAGACAGTCTGGTTAAAGTAATGATTCCAGGTAAGAAAATGAATAAAGTAAAACACACTTCGTAGACTCGACATTATACTCTTTAAACTAGCTGGATAGCTCAAGCATGGTCGATAAGTTTGAATGTTCCCCTCAAGGTAAGGACGTACTACAAAGAGAAACTCTCAATTTGAAACATCCCAAACAATCGGGCTGGTGTCTCAAGTGTTGTGACAGCTTTCTTCATCACTGAGGTGCGGGTAGGAGACGGGCTGAGATCTTCTGAGATGGTTATTCCCAAGTTTCTTTCACGGACGGCAGTACCTAGAGCTTCGTCTCCCAAAAAACATTTGATGTGCAACAAGTGTTGAGTATGTACCGTTTTACGTTTATAAGGGTTAACCGGAAACCAGTAGGTTGCAGCTCAGAGAAGGGCTTTTAGATTTTTGTTTCTCAGTTACATCATCAACATTCACCTCACGTTTTCATCATTGGTGACAAGTGGTGCCCAGGAGTTTACAAGCGACGATATTTTAAGAATGACTAGTAAAAAAAGCGGCGGACCTAAAATGGAGTCTGAAAACATATCTGAAGCGTTGGAGTGTCCTTCAGATGGCACGTCATTCTCCTCTAATTTAAAATATCGCAATGGGATATAATTCGTTAACCACAAAAGCAAAGGTCATCCAAACGATAATAGCGAACTTTCACACATAGGATTGTAAGAATAATTTTACTGAATGTTTTGGAGACAGACAACCACTAGCCACTTTAGTTCACTATTCCCTGGCTTCAACTCGAATAGTTAAACAAGTTTGGAATCTATGTTGATTATCAGATGGTGTGGTATGGCACATAATGTGAACCCACAACAAGACCTTTGAGACAACGGACGATAAGGCAGTTGCCGTGTAGCTGACATGTTACTTGTGATCACCCAACCCCTCCCCCATGAAAATGAGGACTATGGTACAGATCTGCCAAGTCCATGGAAATTTGCCCTGAACTAAACATTGAGCGGTTTTGACATCGGCGATGAAATTGGATCAAAAATGTCTACAATCCATGTATTCTTGCACAACAAAGAGAATAAACGTACAGGATAAATCAATCAGAAACGTAATTGAAGGTGCGTAAAGTAGTAATTTTACAACGGACTGATGTGCAATCTATGATTGGTATGTGATAGTTGGTTTACCAACAATGCATGAAATGTGCACGCAATGATACACGCCTCTTAATTTCGGAAACACAATAACTCGATAACGTTTTCAGTTATAAATGAAAATCATCAACCCCTTTAATAACATGAGAAACTTATTGGACCAACACAGTGCAAATGTACAACATTTAGGAGCCAGTGAAAATAGGTAATGAGCTTGAAACATTCGTCTAAGTTCCAGACAAACCTCATGATCTGTCGTGTAGTAAGTATTCAACCCAGAACGCCCATTCGCGACAGGGGCACAATGAGTGACGTTAGAAGAAAACAGAAACACTTGTCTCAAAATTCGTCCGATTGCTGGACAAAGATTATATGATGTCCGTTTCCTCAGAGCCGTAGTCGTAGGTGTTCAGATTTTCACGCTGTTTCTCTCAACCCGTGGAACAACCTCGTCTTCTCAGAGTTTACACTGTCGTGTTTTCAGTTACCACACTTATGCATGTGCCACTGCGTTTATCTCCCCAAACTGAAATTCAAATATCTAAAAACCGACCATACTACCTTACCCCATTTTTGTGATAAGCTATAACGGTCGCAACAATTTACACCGGCTTCTGACTAACACACTAAAACTCGTCTTTTGTTGTCCTGGATGGAATGAATCTAAGATGGACCTGACACGATATTGTCATAAGTAGCATACAGGACAAGTGGGATACTGCCAACAACTCGAACACACCGACCTTGCAACAGACCGAGTTTGAGCTGCCTGTCCGTGTCTTCTTGCAAAAGATTACGAACAAAGTTGTTTAATCTAATATGCGACTTTATCACGTTTGTGAAAGTTTCCTCCATCGGATTAAGAAAACGGACTATCGGGTGGCAGATGACGAAAACTATATTCATCATCCAGTGCAGCTTCCGCTGCCCGTTCGTTTGTGGATGCACTCTTGAAGAAAAACACTACTCAAACACTGAAGTGCCTACGCGACGAACACGTGTAAAAGAAATTATTGAAAAACTGCTAGTTCAACCTGATGTGACATTCACAATCTGGCAATCAAACCATGGAAATACGGGCAATACTGTCAGGTTTAGCGTCTCCTTTAAATAAATACTCTGAAACCCTTCCAGAAACCTGTAACACAGCAGTTTTCGGTTAAATCTACCGTTCTATAGGTAATAATTACCGTTGGACGTTAATTCAATGAACATAGAAAATACCTATACACGACGGAAACGTTCTAAAACCGAGGAACAGAGACGTAAACAAATGCTCACCGTACTGAACTCAGTCCAGTTGAAGTACAGCACCAAACGCGGGGACTCGATGACGAAAAGGAATTCACCCTGAACTCGGATGGACGTACCTCCACTGTGATAGTTGGGAAAAAATGGGGAAAGATACAGTTTGATAGTAGATATAACTACATCCACACTGTTCACTGCCCAGTACACCGACGCCAACGACTTCATTTGGGTAGGAGGTTGCGCGCTTTGAGGTCAACAGGGTGTACGGACGAACAATCGTTGAGTCACTGGTGCAACGGGCGACTATGTGTGAAGCGGAAGGTTAAATGGACACACTGGTAAGGTTTCAGCGGTTAAATCAAGACATGACGCTACCGGAAGCTTTGAACCTCCATGGACTAAACTAAGTCGATGAATATCATGTCATCTCAACAAAGTGGATGTAGAACATGAAAGAGGAATCGGCCGAAGAGTTGTCACTGATGGAAAACGATCAACACTTTCAGTGACTAGGTAGTAAAAGCTAGTTTGCAACAACTAACATTCTGTACAGGCTCAATGTTTTCCGGAGTCATCAAAAGACAAGATCTTGCAGATACGATGCAACGCCACACACGTGTAAAAAAATGAGGAACGTCATGATATCAACTTGAGGAGCACACGCGCTGCGTTATCGATAAGCGCTTGTCACATTTCAATCTGGACCAACACGTCCGGGGTTAGACAGGTCAAACAATTCATTAGTACCGGCGAGGTCCAGGTCTACTGTATCAGCTGGACGATATACTCGCAGATTTAGGAAACTAAATATCAGTTGTTCATTGAGAAATCCATGGGCTACGGAGCAAAGAAGAGCAGAGGTAGTTATGGCAGCCACTGAGGGCGTGTTCCCTTATTCTACGAAACACACCAGGAAAAATGCTACAAAAAACAACGCAATATCTCGAAAGGTTTGTCAAGTGTCAGATCAACCAAATTACCTTAGAGGTATCAGTGCGACCGTACAGAAATGAAATGAACGTGGACACAGCGGATATATAACGTATTCTGATCAGCCCAAGAATGAAAGGAGGGCTATAGGGGAATGAGCGTTCTGACAATTCAGAAGCACAACAATAGATAAACCACATACTGTCCACAGGTTCTTATTTCTTATCGGGATAAAGCTTCTGAAGTTTACGAGAATTAGTGGGGTATCTGCTAACAAAGTAACATATCCTGCTTGATTCTATACCAACAATGTGTCCCAGATGAAGGACAGATTGTTACCTCTTACTACGTATACCGGTTTGTTTCTATGGAACAACCAAAGTAGGCTACGTGATAAACAAATTATCTGGACATATTTAAGGGCATCATTCAGTACGGCAAGTCAGAGGCCTCATAACGGTCCCGCTATCTTCAACCGTCGAACAGATAAGCATTATGATCATCAATGGCATTAATATGTCAGCGTTTCACATTGATGTCACACAACCACGGAGAAGAAGAAACAAACCCAATATAGGAAGAGAAGGAATAGAAAAGCGACGTGAAGGGACCTAACCAGTAAAAAAATAACTACATCTATATTCAAACATTCAACATCAAAGTCCATATATCTCGCAAATAAACAATCGAGCTATGAGTGAAAGTAAGACGTCATCAACAAATCAGCTTCCTCACGGTTTTCAATGCACAGAATCA
>JTDE01001030.1:98487-108848 GCA_014338405.1 Paragonimus skrjabini miyazakii | reverse complement strand
TGACCAAATCTCACATCTTCTACCTTGAACGGCCAAGTTTCGCAGCAACAGAATAATGCAGCCCGCATTGTCGCCTTACATACACGACCCCTTACACTTTAGAGGGATGTTGCTCTGTTGGCAGATGTATCCTAGATTGGCGAATACCATCCTAGGCTAAGAGACACGTGCTTCTAATTCATTCCATGCACCTCCGCCGGCGCCGTTGATACAGCTTCCAAAGTACGTAAACCAGTCAACAACCTCTATGACTTCATTATCTAACATCAAATCTAAGTAATCACAACAATCTTGCAGAATCACCTTGCACTTTGAGGCTGCGAGGCGCGGACTAGCCCATACTATTGTTTGTGCTGCTTGAAAGTTGTCAAACAGTAACACCAAGTCGTCACCACCATCAAGGTCAGTCTTCCACCAGGTAGAAAGTCCAAGCCGGCATCTTGCGAGTGTCGGCGACAATTTTCCGTTATTTCGTCTATCTTAAAATTAAACAAAAATGGTGGAATTGGACAGTCTTGACATACGCCGCTCCTGATGTTGAAATTGTTCACCGTAAACTTTAACTTGAGCTGAAGTATGGAAATAAAGCACCGACATTATATTCACCCACTTGGCCGGTACATCCTTTCGTTTAAGCGAACGCAACAGTGTACATCGATCTACCGAATCGAACACACCTTTATAGTCGAGAAATACGGCAAAGGTTGGCTGACGACATACGTGACGGTGCTCGAGAATTTGACGAAGGGTAATAATGTGATCAATACAACCCCACCCAATGCGAAACCCTGCATTTTCTTCTCTAATATTTACCTCTGGAACTGCATTGAGTTGAAGAATTATGATAGATGCCAGAACCCTAGAAATGACTGGGGTGAAACAAATTCCGTTATGGTTTTCGCAACAGCTCCTGATACCTTTCTTGATGAGGGGAATTATTATCGGAGGATGACTGTTCCCAATCACGAAAATTCATTCCATTCGATTCAACGTATCTACGGTGCGAAACCGGAACAGGTCGAAGATCGTTTGTCAGCAATCGATGAGGCCACTGGCATTTGATTACATGCTCCCCTACTGTGTATATAACAAGGCTATGTTAGCGCAGTAAATATGTGATGACCCTGCGTTGATTACCAGGCAGAACGGAAGGCACGATTGTTTTCGTTACATTGGCGTTCGATCCTATTCTTCCCAAATAAGCTGGCAATGTAGAGGATACCCAATTGTAGGAAATCAGGACTTCGGCCGGATTGGAACCACTGACAGAAACACCATATCCAAACATGTTAAGTGCTTTACCAGCTGAGCTACGAATCTATGCTAAGTGCTCTGAACTTTCACATTTGGACCATGTAAGCCACCTATTCCACTGTCAAATATGGAATTCACCAAATGATCGACTGCCCCAGCAGGATTTCCCAAACAGTTCATTCTGGAATGCACCAAAGCTAATCGTTAAGTAACCAACTCTCACAAACTTCATACCGACGATAAGCCCCTCAAATCACGAGCAAGTGAGAAAGAATGTAAACTGATCATGAGAACAAAAGATGGGTTGAAAAATGCAGCACTACGATTAAACAGATTCGAAACGATAGTAGTTTCAACGTTAGGATTACGCCACCGCTGGCTGCATGTTCAACTACAAGGGTGCTGGCGAATCTATGAACTTAATTTCAATGGCTAGAATTAAGCAGTGGCACATAACGGTATATACTTTTTGTAGAGTTCTGATTGTGGTTGCATACAACAAGCGGCCAAACTATATGCCACTTGCACACTGCCAACCGTAACCATGGGGTAAGCGACAATAAACCGAGAGAAGACTCGTGGCCCTTAAGGTTACCAGATTCTACCTCAGCAGCAGCACACCGATGAGAAAATAGGCAGACAGAGACGAACAAAGGCACCGTATGCACGCGCTGGGTTCAAACGTTTTAGTTGCCCGCGAGCCACAACATATGAACTCAGAGCACGCAATCCACAAACGGAGCAGAATGATTCATGCCTCATATTTACTGACAAGGTGTGCGTGTGCGCGAACTATGAACACGTGCACAAACACCATGGATCAGCAAACAGACTTGGTGAACCAGAGCCAGAATTGTGAATAAAGGAACCCACGTAGACACAATGAACGCTGTCTGAAAGAAAGCGTGGAGTGTGAAACCAGGCAAGATTCCTCAGCTCTGATAGGCCGATTACGTTGTGAGGTGGGATGGGTTATGAATAAAGTACCATACGATGAAACTGTTATTTTCGCCGGATAGGATATATTCCATACAGGCTACTGAAACCGAAAGCAGACTGTCCAAGCTTTGATTCAAAAGTACGAAAATAAACGTGTCATTTTCTTATAGATTGAACATCACCCACAATTGATCGCAGCTGTCGCATTCCCATAGACTTTCCAGTTAGCCCCTTTCGAAGAGAAACACTAGACTCGAGTTTCGCTCTCATTAGAGCTCATCAGTAATGCATATCCTTGCCACTGCCGGGACTAGAACTCCGGCCACGCTTTCATGGGGCAACCATGTTGACCATTGCTCCATTGACCTCACACTAGACACGACCGAATTATCATATGTGAGCGCTCAACCACTTTCGCTTGTGAGTAATGATCAGGTTGTCCGATCGCCTCGAGAGGAGACACAAGCAAATTATACATCAAAGTGGTAGGAGCTGAGAATCATGATAAGCAAAACAACCTATCCAAAGACTACAGTCCTGACAGAATGTGACATTTGTAAGTCCGGTGTGAGTAACAGTATGCCATAAAAACAGTTGAGCACAATGAGCAAACGATCATGTAACACGATCGTCTAATCAAAAACGTCGACAACGGAGGAGAAACAATGGTTGGGTGATAATTCAGAAGTGTATGCGTCCACTGCCTGAATTCATCCGTGTTGGGATTAATGAGGATAATGTCTGAATGAATAAAATGAGAAGGAGTGAACTTAACCACTTCTGTAAGTAGCCCTAAAAGAAACACTCTTTGTTCAGTGAACGAAATACGAACTAAAAACGAGCCCCCCAACACAGTTAGCCAAACATAGGTGCAAATTACGGTTTGAGTAACTTAATACTAATTTACGGTGAATGGACAGACGGGATGAAATGGGTCTTTTTTCTACTGGAAAAAGGCAAATGCACCAGAAAGCCCCGTGCAGTAGTATTTTTCCAGTTATGTTCACTTTCTTAGGGGCGGTTCTAAAACGACTTAAACCCAGTCGTACAGAGTTGGGTGAAAGAAACAAGAAAGCAACCTGCGCAATTCTTGTTTGCGTCCGACCGTAGACAATCGGAGGTCAACCTATCAAATGTGAAGCTTACACCATCGCAAGCGACGAAGGGGACCATAAGAAATTAATGAAAACCGTCACTTTTGACGCAACAACCAGGAAGGGCAGGCAAACAGAGGTAATCTGCACTGTTTATATTGCTCTCTAGACAGTATCTCGAAAACACAATTGTTAAGGAACCAAACAACCTCACCCCCTTCAGTCTCTACAGAAGTAACCTCCACTTGAACATATCCAATTTTATGTCAGGTAGACTGATTAAAATTGGTGAGCGAAATCGGGATTATCAAAGATGTGGTCAGGAAAAAGTGCGCAAATAGATGATAAAATTAGTATGATGAAAGAGGCGTTGCGTGCATGGTCATTGGAATATTCGAAAGATAGCAAATTCACATGAGAATACCCGATATCACTCGTGACTTGTTCTTATGAACAGAACGGGAAAGCTTACCCTGCTAGTACGTTCTGTCGTTCAACTGCCAAAACGCTAGGATTTGGCGAGTAAAAGAAGGTGTATGGGACGGAAGGTTTCGTCGGTGTCATATCGTTCCATAGTACCACGGACATGGACAGGTGATCGACCGAAGAGGCTGCAGGTCGTTCTGCCACTTTGCTATTCACGGACGTTAATCCACGACCCACGTTTAAATCACGTTTATCAATCCGTTTATTGGCGGGGCTCATGAGATGTGCCCAGTCAGAGGGCAATGGCCGTGTACGACACACGATCAAGTGTTCCGTCTCACTAAAAACACCGGAAGCAAATAAGGAATGATCGTCATGCGGCGAATACGCTGGAAACGATGATCATAGGCAGCACGATAGGCATCCGCCCGGACCAATCGACTCTCTATTCATAGTATCAACGGAACGAAATGAATGATGAGAACAGGAAGAAAGCAGTGGCAAGTAACTGTGACGAGTGTAGAAGTTCCAAGTGTGGGACTTAAATCGTTAGAAGGATTGCGAGAAAATTGATGGAATAGGCCATAGACAGAAATGGTCAGGTAATTCAATCAAACCATGGAGTACAAACCTGTGAGCATCATCAATATTAAAATCCCCAGCAGCAAAATAATATTGACTGGAAATAATACCTAACTAGAATACTATCTTGAACAAAAAATAATGAACGGAGTGGTTTCTGGTAGTCAGCCCGCATCAATCGGACGCATGCATTACACACCGAGTGCATTAACCACGCACATACTTTATCCTGACCCTGAAAGAATAGAGCAAGTAGTGGTTGCTAACAGCATATCGGTAAACAACGTTTACGTGACCCCTGATTAATACCAGTTGTTTGTCAAGCCACTCGTTCAATTGGGTTACCCGGCTTCGAAAGTATATGCATCTGCAATTCTGTACTTCCATAGGTCGAATGGTCAAAATGATTCAAAAGATGCTCGTGGAGATTAAGGTCAAGTAGGCGGGAAGTACAAAGTGGGCAGACAACAGTGAAAGACGACAGGAATGCCAGTGTAATTAATTAATTCATTAAAAAAGCTAAGAGTCTAGCAAAATGTCAATTTGGATTGAGTCTCCGTTAATTGTCACGGTGACGAGGAATATTCCAGAGGAAAGTGTTGTCAAGACGGGAAGTAAACATAAAATGGACGAAACCAGATCGGACAGATGAGCTAGTGAAGTTTTGGCACGCAGGTGACTACGGTACAACGCCATTTCTGATGACGTTTACAACCAATAACTTCGATAATCAAACCGTCCACAATTCGGCGAGCGGCACCTACTGACTTTACTCAACTCAGTACCCTACTACTCATCAGTTGTCAGGATCTCCTTAGTTCGTGCTATTATCCGACCGATGATAACTTGAATGAATAATGTCTGACACGGCAAACACTCAGTTAGCATGGGAATGCCCTGTGCATTTTCATAATCTGACTAATTAATCGCGCAGACGAATAGCTCAATTGGTGTGGACTAACCGGCGGAGACGACGATGGTTGAATACTGAAAGGTTGCTAGCATCTTCCTCACAAATAGGTCATCATAACCATCACGATAGCTTCCCATAATCAACATCTTTATCCCCAACGTCGTTGTTATCCCCACCACAGACAATGGTTGACAATTATGCTCAACCACGAAAAAATGATGAGCACTAACTTGGAGATAAAATTGAGGGAACGACAGAGTTTGATCCACAACACAGACTGACAGCTAAGCTCAAGTATCTCACAAACAACCGAGGTGTAAGTGAGGATATGGTGGCATTCTTGTGGTATCCACAATTCACAGACAACTATGTCGAACAACTGTCAAATTTATGAACTTGAACCTGATAAACGGTCGTCCCTATCAATACCTCTAACTGCAGACGTTGAGCTATGAGAGCCCAAGCTTAGGTTACGAACGCGATGTACATTGGCTAAATTATAACGGATTATTTACATTTATTCATGGTTGTGTCATCAATTATCTGACCAGCGTCCTGGAATCAACGCGCATATAATGAACAACTTGGAAAATGATTAACAATTCGATGAGAAGCAGCTGCTACCTCGAGAACAACAAGCAATCTGTGTGTTAATAGCTAAGGCAAAGGTAAATTACCAGATGGTCAGGACGGTAAGCATTTTTGAGACATTACTGTGTAAACATAATTACCGGAAACGTTTGAGATGGACTCACACAAAGGTATTGGAGCTAGTAAGCGTTATACGGCAGTCACAGTGCTTGCCTGTGGTTAAGTAGTTGAATGAAACCAAGCAGACTATGAATTCTAAAACGAGTTTCAACGTGAACACGTTCGATGTAACATAATAAGTATCTACAATAGGGTGTTTGGAACAAAACGCTTAATCGGGAATTTATCTGAGAAGATTAATACAAATGTAATCTTTTGAGGATGCGAGTAGGCCTTAGTTTTCTACGTGGCTCATCTCTCCAAAAAGATGTTAGCCTTTGGAAGATTATGAACTGTATACACACGCTGAATAAAGAGTGGAATAAGTAAAATACGGTTTGGTTATCAGAACAACAAAAGTACATAGTACAGTGATGAATAAACTTCCCAACTGGTTTCGGTGGTTCCGATTCGTTTCATTTCATCCGTTTCTACGCCTTATAAAAAAAATGCGTGAACAGAACACATACGATTTCATACATACCTGTCTATATCACACGGAATTGAGACGTTGTGTTCCGCGTCTGTCTTCGCCGACTTCACCGGCTCATCGTCACTCGAACGCACCACTATATGAACCAGAGAGACAGAACGTCGAGCACCGATATTTAGGTTGAACCCAGTCAGCCGCAGATATGTCCCGCCAGCCAGAGGCCCACGCTCCGGATAGATCGCATTCAAACGCGGTGTAAGAAAGTGAAACATTGGCGAACTCGCCTGAGCACCACGCGGGAGATGGATTACAGAATGGAAGAAAAGAGGAACAAGGAAGATGGGCGACACGGCCAAAAGTGACATATTACATACACACACGGTTACAGAAACGTTAGTCAGGTGCGCCACATCGCGGCCGAGTGATCAGATGAGAAAACGATGCTTGCATTGGAGTGATGCGATCCAAAGTTGAAGGTTTTCGGGGGGCCCGTTTGGTTGTCCAACGTGGCAAGCGTCTCAGGAAGCCATAAACAATAAACATCGCTACGAGTAGGGCATTTGGTGAGCTAGTGTTGTAAAGCGCTTTGCTGAAGACATCGGATGACATCCCATCACCGCGGAACAAAGTGAACATTCTGCATGTCTATGGTATGGCACACAGTAATGAACAAAACAACCTTGTGGATGGTAGATAAATAGAATATATATGTACATATTCCAGTTATCTACAGTTCGCACGGTTGTTTTATCCATTACTGTGTGTCTTATCAGAGACATACAAAATATATAGTAACTGAAAGACAATGCGTTGATCAACAACAACAACCGAACAGTTATTTCAATGGCAGTGCCCAGAGTTAACGTCCTAGATTATTTGGAACACACTGCGTTTTCACCATAATCTTAATACCGACAACACGCGAAGGATCAGATTTGTTCGAACATTAATAACTTGAACCCGTGATGATCGAAAAACCCGTCATAATGATGCCGTAATGACACCTTAAAAACAGCGACTTGAGGGCCACACAACGTACGCTCAGCTAGCGCCGTACGCGCAAATCTAGCTACCCAGCTTGATAAACGCGCATTTCCGCGAGCCATTTGAACAAAACCTTAGCACCCATGACGCCATTTACTGATACTCTGAGTCATTACACAGCAACAGATCTCAGAACACACATTCTTGTACGTATCACAACAAAAGTCGAATAAAAAGTAAGTCACACAGGGCATTGGCTTCGAAAGATGTCTGATAAAACTGATGATCTGCCAGGGATGGAATGCCTACTCCCAGCAGCAAAATATAAAGACACGTTATGGTAATTTAACTTATCTAAGGTAAGGTCTAGAGTGAAGGATCATGCAGCACATCACATGAAATCATTGCACACCAGAATACACAAAACTATTCGACCATGAGTTTACTGCACATACTTCAGTCAGAGCCAGGATAACGAAATAATCAGTGAGAGTACTCATGGTGTTGTTTTATCGAAAAGAATTCATTCCAATTAATTTCAACATTTCGAAGCATCACCAGCACATGCTGCTGACAAGTGTTCAATGGATTGTACCGTTCGTATAGCTCTAAAACTGGTCTACACCATTCTTTAACAGTCCAACCGGAGGATCTCAGTTGGTTTTAGATCAAGAATACATGCAGGCCACTTCACGCCTTGTATTCAACGAAAAACAATCACGTTTTCATTGTATGTGACGTGGGCACCGTTACACTATCTTGCTGAAAGGACGCAGGTCAATACAATCTTGACACAATGAATGGCAGCAAAACTCCATAGTACACCAAAACAGACTGCCGAATTTCCATCTCCATCCAAGAATCTAAAGCCATCAAACCAATCACAACAATGCAAACCCGAAATGGAACACTGATAGCTGAGTGAAATATGGTTTATTTTCTCCGAGGTAACGTCAGAAAAACCTTTTTACATCCGATTCTTCCAGAATACTTTTTACTCAGCTCCAAACACCACAACGTACCCATTAATGAGTCTATCAAACACAGCATTAGTTTTATTCATGACCTCAACCATGAACGAGTATCCTCCTCTTAAGATAAGTCAGCCAGGAATGTCCGTTGCATAGTTCTTGGCTTCGGGTCGATTTAACTTATGAAGCATTCTGGAGTCCGCTAGATGCTTTTCGGATGACTGGGATCCTACCTGGTTCATGTAGAGTGCTAGTGTTGTATGAAAGGCAGTTTCGTAGTGAGTAGTATACTACTCAAAAGTAGTATATTACCCACAAGCGATATTCAGGAATAAAACGCCAGGAAGACGACGGACAAGAAGAGACTATCGGAATAGTGTGTACGCGCTACGGCAGAGGTTCCACCAAGGCGAATGACAATGATGTATGTGAATGCATGTCTAACTTGCAAATGAGTGTGCACGTTTGTGGTTTGATTTTTGACATGACCTAGACGGGAGCTTGTGCAATAAATTGATTCTCAGGCCAAACGTCTTTTGCGGTCACAACACTAGGACGTCCACATCAGTAGCTGGAGTGATGAGAAAAACATCGATTAGTCATGTACTCTAACACATTTGTTTAAATGTCTGGAACTTCCTCTCTCAACCACTGTCAAGCGGCATGAACAGAATTACGAAAATATCAGCCTAATTAGCGTCGTGCCACGGTATTCAACGTGAGGAGATTTTTTCACCAATTTACATCATCTTAACTATTGCTCAAGCATAATATATCAAGTGGACTCTCTAATACGTGCAGTTGCAAGACCAAAGACAATGTAAAAAAACCTATGGAGAGTGTACACATCCAGTATACACGAAGTGTCATTCTGATACGACATATTTTCGGTATTCTGATGAGTCACGACTTTGAACAGCAGTGTACAAAAATCCATCAATCTACATTATATGTTGAGAAAATTTCATAAATAATGTACTCTTATAGTTTGGTAGCCGTACATATGCCAGTAAAAAGCCAAGTAGGACAGCCTGTAATTCAATTCTAGATACATTCAATAAAACATGTAAACATGAGAATGTTCTCTAATCGTTATTTACCCACATCAACAACGTGATCCTCGGAGCTATCTGACGCATGACAGAAAACCAAATATTCTCTACTCCGAGCTCCATCTTACTTACTTGGTTCCACACACAGGCAGTTCCTGCAATACACTGAAGGCTCAACAATGGCTAACAATGACAACAACTGCACACTATTTTGTTTACCTTCACGGCGATCACACCATATTTTCCATAACAGTTCAGAAGGTCGGTACACTCTAATATGACATTTAATCATACGGATCCATAGAGCAGGACAAACAAATGTGAAGTGGAAATCGAATGACGAAGTGTTTCAGATTGGGTTACACGACAGGACAGCTGGAGGTCAATCGCTAGTGTGTTTACTTGTGTCCTAGTCCGATACGACGAACGCGAACAACTTGACCTCAAAGGAGGGTGGAGAACAGTCAACTGAAACATCGCCAACGTCAGGTATTGGCAGCCTGATTCGTAGTGGGACAAAGGTGATCCATTTACATCGTATGCGAACACGAGCCTAACTAACAAATGCACCACCACCATCAAGACGGATAAACCTTCGTGTGGATGTGTAACAACAGTAGTCATTTCACATACTGGCCTATGGGACAAACAGATACCATTTCAATTAATACAACCTGACAGGTGGTCTTCGCCTTATTTACAGGCACCTGTTTCAATCATAAGGAGCATATGTTTATTAGTCGAAATTCGCCGGAACCACATGAACGGTTTTATGATTGTTGTCTCCTATCAGGAATATCTACCAGATGAATTTCGACCGCACAGTCTAATATTTTGTATATGAGTCTCAGATGGATGGAAAACATTCTCGATCACAAAACTGTTCTCAAAGTTATACATTTTTGACATTTATCGCTTAATTGTAGGTCACACCTCTTTGAGCCTCAGCATGGTGAAGATGTC
>JTDE01001030.1:68839-94733 GCA_014338405.1 Paragonimus skrjabini miyazakii | reverse complement strand
CAAGGTTTCTACCTTCCACGTGCAACACAGTCTGGCCGGTCAGAGTGCCATTGGTAGGGAACAGCTAAATGGTGAGGCAAATATATATATATATATATATATACTGAAGTTGTGGGACTGATTTTTAGTGGGCATCCTAGAAAAATGATAAAATCATGGGGATACAGAAGAAGTTAACCAATTTGACGTGTGTCAACAGAAGACTGAACACGCACACGAATGCTTAGGAATCCATTATCGAGTTGGGTTCTCTTAAACACAAGTTGTTGGATATATCATATTCCAATTTGCTTGTCGTGACCTCGCATTTTATTTGATTGACGCGTCAAATGGTTAATACGGACATTGTCTACAAATTACAGGTGACTGAGGGATAACAGTTACAGGAGGGGCGCTAATAAGTGCAGTTCTACAAACTGAAATAAACAAACGAAACAAATTTACGTTTAAGATTTGAATCACATTATTACTAACATCAACAACAATAACGTCAACACTTACTTTTTGTAGTGATTGTATAAGGTGGACTCAGCACCCGGGTAAACGGGTAAAATAGCTCAACGTCATTGGATGTGTCTCAGATTGCGGATTGGGGAACGGCATCCACATGGAGGCTAACTACGAAATAAGCGGGGTTCTCCTGGCGAATAAGCAGTCCAGGACAATGGACGGTAGCAGTACCAAGGCGAGGTAAATTCACCGCTGGTAGTCGAGCTTCTTATGAAATGGCACATAAGCTCCTTGCTGGTACTGCGACATGACATGTTGCGTCACCACAAAAAGGTTTATGGTGCTCTAACGGGGTCCCGGATAACATGCCATTGGTCTGGCGTGCTGTCCGCATGGCAAAGACATTTTTAGTCTCCGCCAACCATGGACAACTCTCGATGAAAGCGTACGAATGAACCCGGTAACCATTGGCTCCAACGGATACGCATTGTGCTGGGTACCTTGAAATCTGGACCCCATTCGAAGACAGTACGGATTAACTTTGTCACCGGCCCCCGGCAGCAACAGGCACGCATCGCAATAAACCTATCGGTCTTGGAATCTCTGACTAAACAGATCTACCACATCAGATCCACCTTCGTTGGCGAATGTTTGAACCACTGCACTGCTTCTGTCGCAACCTCCAGCAGGGTGCACTGGGCATGTTGGATGGAAGGACACCATCCAAAGAGTGTATGAACCGAACCACTACTGGTCACCGGCCCCCTGTTGACTGAGAACTTCGTTCTTCGCCCCACTGCTTTATGGATTAGATCCCTTTCCGGGTGGGTCCCTTAAACAAAACTCATTCATTGGCCTGGGCAGCCGAAAAGTATCATACCCTCACGACTACGAACCTAAGCTGATATTAATTAAGCATTTTGTCCTGGCTTTCTGCCAAGGTTTGGGTGGCCGGCTTTTCCATCACATGTCAAAGTTTACCGCACCGAATTGATCTGTCCTCTTTCTCTCTCCTTTGTCAAATGACTCGTTAATCAGTGACTTCCTAATCTCGTTTCCGCGGGCACATCAGAGACTTACCTCATTTGCCGCTTGTGACGGAAGTCATAGCCAGAATGATCATGTGTCGAACACGGAGGTTCCTTTGCCTGAAAGACAAAATCTTCTACTCATCCCCGAACACCACTGAGGCTTGCAACATTTAATGTAAGAACACTTATGCAGATAGGCCAGCAGGCAATTCTCGCACGCGATTTGGAGACTCTGGTCATCGATACCTGTTGTCTTGATGAAACACGGCTTCAGACTGCTGGCTCAGTTCTACAACACCAAATTCCGTTAGCCGCCTCATCACGCGGCCAAAATGTGCGCATGCCTGGAGACCCTGAGACTCACGCCACTGGCCCAGGCGGTGCTTGGATTGTCCTACGGACATATGCACGGAAGGCGCTCCTACACTTATCAGACTTGAAAGCACGGTTAGAGCATAGAGAAGCAACCACTACGAACATTGTCTGTTCGCTGTTGCAACATATGTTCCCACAGACTGTAGTTCAGACGCAGTCAAAGATGATTTCTAGCACCAAATCACCAACCTTCTATATACCGTGCAGCGAACGCACATTGTAACACTGGCTGGGGAATTGAACGCTCAAGTAGACAGGTTAAACGCTGACGAGAGTGAATTAGGTGGCCCGCACTATCACGGTACTGGTCGAAAAAACCACGGTAAAAGTTTGCTGTAGCTTTGTGCCGATAACAGTCTCTTCCTAACAAGTACCGATTTTCGACGTTCCAAGCGTCAATGCGCCACTTGACGACCTTCACTGACGAATCAACCGTGGACACAGATTGACCACAGGACCCTCAGCTATCGGTGGCGTGGTTGTCTCCAAGAATGCAATTCAGGCTGGAGCACCTGCGTGCATTCCCATCATGCACTATTATGTGCAAAGCTCGCTTCGCGCTTTGGTGGGAGACCATCTCGCCATCAACTACAAATCGACGTATCTAAACTAGCAGAGACACAGGCACTCTACGCTTAACAGTGTGCGATTGGCTCCAGTCTACGTCTTTACTCACCAGTCGACACTGAAGCACAATGGGCACATAAACGACATGAAAGGCATAAATGCAGTACTGCCTCGTGTGGTACTACTACTCATTCAACTATCGACCACGGAGTTTCCATCTGATAATTGGAACTTCTCAACACTCGCCTGATTAGTCCATTTGGCAGTGAGCACAACTGGACTCGCAATTCTATTCTCCTGGAGTACCCGAAGCAACTACGAGAGAATCGCGAAACCTAGTGGAAACAACGCCTTAGTGAGATGGAATGAGCCGCTGCTACCGGGAACTCTCGGAGGCTTTTCCAGTTCAACCGAACAACTGGTAGCAGGAAGCCAGGTGTGTGGGAGCCAATCCGCAAAGCCAATGATGAGCCTAATCATAACCTCCAACGACGTTTAGGATGGTAGGATGAGCATTTCACAAACCGGTCAACAACTTCCACAACCTTACTACTTAGCATTGCATCTATGTAATGAACAATCCTGCAGAAGTGACTTGCACCTTCCGAAGTACTTAGCAGGGCGCGGAATAGCATCCAACACTGTCTGTACTGCTTGAAGCTTGTCAAACAACACTTTATCGTCAACATAATCAAGGTCATTCAATTTTCAATCAAATAGGACGTCCACACCGGCATCCTGTAAATGCCACAGACAATGCCACGACAAAAGTCAACAAAAATGGTGAAGATGAACAGCTTTGAGGTTTACCGCTCTTTGTACTGGAACTGTCAGAGAATTAACCGGAAACGCTAGGTTAAGCTGAAGCATGGGAATAGAGGGCCGACGGTAGGTTCACATACTTGGTCGACACACCTCTGTGTTTCAGCGATTTTAAAAGTGCAGATCGGTCGACTAAATTGGATGGACGTTTTAAAGTCGAAGAAAAGGAAATTGTTGACCGATAGTACTTACGACGCTGTTCTGGAATTTAACAAAAGTTTGGTCAATACATACTCGTACAGGACCTAACCCTACCTGTTCGTCCCTACTGTCTGCCTCCCGTGTAGTGAGTCGAAGAAGTGTAACGATTGCCAATGTCCTGATAATGACTGGAGCCAAACTACTTCCTCTGTGGTTTTGCAAGAGCCCATGAATTATTGCTTGAATATTGGAACGAATATCGAATGATCCCATCAAAGAGAGATGTCTTCCGTGGTCCACACAAGTCGAGATAATTGGTAGCGACCAGACCACATTGCAAACGACGGCTCTCATTCAAATGAGTGGTGTGTGAACCAGAAATTCTCAACAGAGCAGTTTCGTCTAACTCTTCTACTTACGCTTATCGTGGAGATTCATATACGCGAAAAACGTGAGTACACGGCTAAAGGTTAGTCGCATGGAAAGTGCTTGAACAAAAATATCGCCCAGCAGCTTTAATGAGTTCGGAGATTTGGACCTGTCTAGGAAGTCTTAATCGCAAGGTTATCGATTGGAGTTAACAAACATTGTGTTTCCTATCGAGAAGATCGGGCAATCTGATCACTACTCACAAGCGAAAGTGGTTGAGCGTTCACATATGATAAGTCGGTCGTGTCTAGTGTGAGGTCAATAGAGCAATGGTCAACATGGTTGCCCCATGAAAGCGTGGCCGGAGTTCTAGTCCCGGCAGTGGCAAGGATAAGCACGACTGACAAGCTGTAATGAGAGCGAGCAAAACCCGAGTCTAGTGCTTCTTTTCGAAAGGGGCTAACTGGAAAGTCTATGAGAATGCAACAGCTGCGATCAATTGTGGGTGGTGTTCAACTTGAAAAATGAAAAAAGTTCAATGAAACACAGAAGAAGCATGTCCAGAATATCACACATATATAGGTTACCGAAATAATTTGTGGATCGGGGCAAATGCTGCTCGGCTGAAGCCAACGTCTTGTCTCAGGTGACTGAGTAATACACTGCGATTGCGTGGTGCACTTGTTGCTCGGTAGCTCACCATATTCGGAAGCGGTATGAGAGGTGCGAGGACTGGGTTCGGATATGCACCAACCACAGCCAAAACGTTCCGGCAGGCTGAGACACACGTCACAATATTCAGCCAACCACCCGCAAGTGTAAACTTCCACTGAGCATCAGAGCGTGAAAATGAGAAAAGGCAGGTGGAGTCCGACAAAGCATAAGGCAAGCTCATACATCATGAAAAATATGTACTCAAAACGCTTGCGTAAAACCCTAAAGAGTACGGTTGTGGAAACGTAAAATAAGACAAGATACGATGTGATTTAACAGAATTGTATAGTGCGAATGAGTTAGGTTGGGAGACGCCATGGCACCCATCTGGGTTGTGAAAGCAAGTTGGGAAGAACTATCCACTTTCCTACAGTTGTCCATGAAGTATGGTTTGTTCTTTTTGAAAAGGTTGAACATCAGTGGCATCATTGATGTATTAGCAGTAAGAATGAGAGCAAGATAGAATTGATAAGAGAACGTTTCATGAGACAAACACCGCCGATATGAAATGGTGAACCAAGTGTAGTAAACCGATAAGGAAAAAATGGTAGAAATCAGATAACGGGTGACGAAAATTTCAACCGAGGCACAGAAGAAAACGATGACCGACAACTGTCTTTGAAAATCCAGTCACAGACCAATGCGGTTAGTATTGTATTGATTTGCCGATGATGTATGCAAAAAATGCTAGTCGCGTGTTATCAAAGCGAAAACACATCATATGTAATGAATGCTAAATTATTATATAGTGAATAACTTTATAGAAGGCAAAGGTTTGATCCACAACGTACTACCAAAGAGGAAGCAGACACCTGGGCTAAAAATAAGCTGCGATAAGATGAACACCACCTATATATAGATCCGAAACACTATCAGTCATATTCACAACGTTACAACAAAGACTAGCAAGAATACGTATGAATTCAAGAAAGTCAATGCAGACAAGGCAGAAAATCCCAACAAATACATTCTGCCGACCTTTACAGCTAGGTAAAAGTGCGATTTCCTATGCATGTGAGCCTGGAAATTAATGATGTAACCATCAAATACTGAGCGGGAAAAATAATGAAAAATTTACGATGCGAACAGCTCTTCACTGTCTTTTCCGTCAAGTATGTTCAATGCAAGTTATATGGTAATAGCCAAACCACTGACGAATCTGATAACGGATGGGCTTTTTTGGAGGATTGTCTTCTTGGCAGGATGAGAGGACACGCATCAACGGAACATAAGATAATAATGGAAAGCACAGTTCGATAAGCCTGTTTGTACAATGCGTAACTCCTGCTGAATATCCACTAATGGGCACTGGAATTTGCACATGGTTTCTGAGGGGTTCATAACGCTGATTCTCTGTGTACTTCAATGCATACGATAGAATAACAGGCTGAAGCTTCACATGTATTTGCTTATTTGTGGTAAAAAAAAGAGGTAGCTGTTTCTCTCCAATTAACCTTCTCCCCACTTCCGCTTCAGGGTGTTCAGTTCTGTCTGTCTTATACAAGGTATTGGACAATTGCGCTTTTATGACACCAGAATGATAAACAAGCTCTCCCTATTGTTGTTTTGCAACGCTTCTTGGCGAACAAAGACGCTATTTGAAGGACAGCAACGTTCAGTACAGCCTCATGCCCAAATGTAACCTCATGGGATGTGCTAACCGCAGCACGTTCTTCGTTTACAGGAACTGGGAAGATAATTGAATAATCTTGGTGGTTCAGTTCCGTAGTTAACGTACCAACTGACCCTTTGTAAGTGAAGGTAAGGCTGTGGACGGTTAATTTCGAGTAGGCAAGATGTGACAACATAATCTAGGACTTGTCGGGTAAAAATTACGGTTTGTATTGGAAAAATTGAATCGGGTGAAAGTAGGGTGTGCTTGTCTACTACAGAAAACCTAACAGGATAGGAAAGGCATATGACGTCTGCAATCTACCAATGATGTGTTTTGTAATTCAACCACAATGAAAACAACAGTAGTTTGTGTAGAACCGATGAGGTAGTGGAAACAACGGTGTGGGCAACTCAAACCACAGAATGCTCAGATCAACTGTCGTTCGAAGGGTGGATTAGAGAATGAGGAAGATAAAATGATATGATAAACGCTTTGGTCTCTCTAGATCAGAGTAAGCATAAACCAAATTTAGATCAGAAACATGTCCCGTGGTCGGAGATGGACAGCAGTCTCTCTAGGGTATCAAATTATTACACAAACTCCGTGAGAAAGCGTGAACGTGGTTGCTCCACGGGAGTGGTCCGTCATGGGGAGTACTGTATACAAGAATCACGATAGAACATAGGTTAACAAAGGTCATGAGCAGTGAGGCAGATTGTAGTCTATTGGGGGAGGGTGGGATTACAAAGAGTTTTGGAATACTGATGAGTAGTCGGTGAGTTGGTTAGTTTCAAGCTGAACATCACTCACATGTGATCACAGCCTTCGCATTCACAGGCAAAAGTGGTTGAGTAATCAGATTTGATAATTCGGTCGTGCCTAAAGTGAGGTCAGTAGTGCAGTGGTAAATACAATTGCCTCATGAAAGCGTGATCGGAGTTCTAGTCCCGGCAGTGGCAAGGATGTGCACTACTGACAAGCTCTAATGAGAGCGAAACTCGAGTCTAGTAATTCTTTTTAAAAAAGGCTGGCTGGAAAGTCTATCTGAACGCAAAGGCCGCGATCAAATATGAGGGATATTCAACCTGAATTTTAGGAATATTTAACGAAGGAAGATGAGAATCTACATAACGGAATATGATGGCGTTGAAAACAGTAACATCCAGATGGCCCTGGAATAAGACTTGTGAACTTCGTAGACTGTTTTGAAAGCTTCTGTCGTTTCAATATGGTAGCCAGTAGGCCATGTTGGAGCCGGCTGCACTACAAATGGACTTATCCAAACTATTGCAAAGAAAATTAAGAAAGCGCCATAATCCTTCTGCGACAGCCGCATTGTAATTCACTTAGTTTAACCTGATTGGAAACAAGCGTGACCCATTTGACACTGGATTGAGTGCACACAGGTTTGCGCACCATCACATTTTATGGTCTGTCCTGGCTTAATGTACGCTGTACATATATCAACTGCAACTCTAAATGTCTGATTAGAATGACTGAAAACAGCTGCTTGCAAGTATGGTCTCCTCTGGTGATGCCGACTATTAATCGCACAGCCACTAGGTTCGGGTAGTGTAGCAGTACAATGCTAATGTGTGACTCAGTATAACAAACGGTGCGAAAAATCAATGGTGCAGAGGCTTGTAATTTTATTTAGGAACCCGTAGGAAATAAGAAGTAGATAGAAGCAACCAATTGACCCTCGTGACCAGATCAGGAGAATGAGGTAACAAATGAAACAACTCATAAAGTGCGAAGTTTACCTTGCACATTATCTTCATTGATCATTTTGTGCCCCTCCAAACTGCGTGTGTCCTGTCCGTGCCAATACAAATCCAGGCTACAGTTCACTGCGGCAGGCTGAGACAACTCCCCGAATGATGAACTCCGTTCTTCGAACGCGCGCAGTTGAGCTCTCAAATCAATCTGGTTGAAAAAAGTGACAAATTAATATGTCGTTCAGCAAGGTGCACAACAGAGAATATCAGAAGGGCACTGATGAGAGAGGAATGACCGGTCACTACATTGGAGGAAACCGTCCTACTCAAGTAGACGGACATTCTAGTCCGGTGATCTTCATTGTACAGAAAACTGGAAATCCGAAGAGCCGTCATGCTTACTTGCCTAACTTCTGCATGTTCTAAGCCGGAAATAGATTAAGCAACGGTTATTCATCCTACAGTTGATTAGATTGACCGACATAAGACTTAGGAGGTAAAAAGATGTACAGGGTTTTAATTTCCAAAGCCAAATAAAAGCAGCCAACGATTTTGCTTTACCTACAGCTGAGTTAGAACAGCTTCTGTTTTAACAATCAAAATTGCAGATTGCTATTGATCTTGTGTACAGCCCATAAGCTTAAACGCGGACAAAATGTGCAGTGAAGCGAGGATTAGAACGGCTGAGGAATACACAAATTGGTGATCCTAAGTGGGAAGACTGCTACTTAACGAATTCCTCTATTAAAATATAAGGGAAGGTGTATAGTGGATTGAAATGGTGATTGGGAGAAGTGTGTGCTTTCTAATGTTAGACTTTATTCAGCGATTGTTCATTCAAGAAACCGAGTGCCGTTTATTAGTGAACATTACGAGGCGACATTGTGGAACAGGATCACACGTACATGATACAGAAAATGGAGTGATGCAAAAGTAACGAGTGATTAACTAAGAAACCCAGTCGTACGAACGGAACTACAAGCAGAACTAACCTTCTCAATTCGGCATATCACAGTTGAGTCGGCCGCGTTGTAAACGGCCATTACACGTTGACCGTTACATCCCTCCATGCAGGAAAAGTGTCGTAAAGGTTGCTATACCATTTGGAAATGGGTGGAAACAATACAAACAACCAACATGATTAGGGCAGACGCCATACACAACAGACGAAAACGCAAACGACAGAAAGCGATCAGCCATTCGATAAAATTCACAACTGAATGGGTACGAACGAATTCACTAAGCAAAACACTCTGTGGACTTGTCTAACGTATAAACGAGAGAGGATATTGTGACACAACCAACCGGAGCAAGAACGACGTGAATGGACTGCAAAGGCTGATCAAGACTTGTCCGTATTGTAAAAATGTGTGAATTCATTACACGTTTACTTCCACAAACAATCCACAAATGTCCTCTTTGATACCGCACCGCACTATGGCACATCGTGAGCGACTTGTTTGTTGGCTCGTACTGAAACAGTCACGTGTGGTCATGTTAGAACGCCAATTTAAGTATCAAGTAGGAATCAAGGAACGAACGAAGGTTGATTCTGACATAAGGGGAACGGTCCGATGCATGAAAAGACGAGTCGCGGCAATAGAGAAAGCATGTAGGGGACGTACAAGGCTGGACCTACCAACCCCATGAAGAAAATATATGACCAGACAAGGTGGTCGCCGTTACCAACCACATACTAGTTTGGGTCACGTATTCACAATTGTCACTTCTCCCATAAAAGGGCTTATGTCTGACAATACATTTTTATACTGATTTGCCACTTTCAGAAGTCACCCAAACTCCACTATTACTTTGAGTGTTCTACCAAATGTTTGTTAGAATTTAAATAGTGGAGCGAGCAAACAGCTTCGGTCAAAGAGACAATCGTGATAGTGCCAGCATTTAACCAAATATTTTGCTGGAGGTGAGCGTGAATACAGTACATTTCACACACACGTATGGAGCACAACTGTGTTAAAGCACAGGTGCTCAACAAACCCACCCAACGAGTAGTATCTTCATAACAAGAGTTACTTTTATTGGGTTGACAAATTATAAAACGGCTCGGAGAAAACATTCTACCACTAGCTAACAGCGTACCAGCTATGCTTTGCCGAGGAACTTTGTCAGAAGAACAATGATAGCATTTATATTTGCATATAACAGCAATCATATTGGAATGCGTACACATGCACTGTGTAAGTATTATGACTGGGGCTGCCATTGACCGGAAAATAGTTCAGAGAATGGCTAACTACTGACAAGTGAAAATATATGAAGAATAAATGGACAAAAACAGGGAAAGTTCACTGGGAAGAAGAGACAACGACCTTACGAATACAGCCTTACCAATGACTGCGACTCACTATCAAGTCTGAGCGCGTCACCAATTGGAAATATGGATGATCGTACAGTCTCCCACATGGCAGACAGCACCTTCCAAGTTCGTGCACAAGTGACCACAAGAATGATGTACGAAATTAGATATACAGTTTCCACATGATGCGCAAGTACACACACTTTTGCTGATACTTAGTAATAGTTGAGTAGAAAATAAGCAGCACTTCCAAGTTCGTAGTAAAGTGCACCGCAACTGTATGGATGAGGTGACATCCACAAAGAACTAGTAACAGTTCTCCGACAGCAGACAGCCATCCTTCCATAACATGGTTTAATGATCCAGAGTTACTACGGGAGAGCTATTGAGTGTACGAGTCAGGGACGTTAGTGTTCAATTCCTCCGTAGAAATGAAGCGAACATACCACAAGGTAAACGGTCAGATTGTTTGTCATTGTCAAAAATAGTGATGGAATTTGGCGAATTTTTAAGGTCCATTTGTCTTTTAAGCATGATGGTTAGAATACAAACGAGGTGACAGCCATTGTGTGGAGGTCACAGCGGTGGATTTGGACCACAAAGTTCAAACGTAGACGTAATGACAATGTCACCTCGCTTGTAAACTAAATGGCAAATTCGGCAAATAGTCAAATAATCAAAGTCACTTTTGTGTATTTTCACTATCTCAGTAAATCACTTGAGTCCCATTTGTTCCCACATGGTTGGCACGAGCCATCGCACGATTAGTATGTCACATTTCCTGTTTGCATTACAGCGACTACACTCACATTTTTATTATAGATAGCAATACATTAGTGGTTCTCACTGATTCTTAACTACCACACAATCATGAATAAAAAATGCAAACCCCGTACAGGAGGAGAAAAATATAAGGGGAGGGGGAAGAACCTACGTAATAAACAACTGTGTACACGCAACCATTCAACATCAAGGTGCATACACCTTGCAAAAAACAACGGAGTTTTAAGTGAAAGTAAGACGTCACCAGCAAGACAGCGTCCTCACGGCTTTCACTGTCCAGCGTCAGTAAATGCACTCACTTCATAGACAACTCGGCCAAACAATGACATCCTCGCCACTGAGCTTTGTTAGCCGTCATCTCACCTAACTTCTCCAGTCACCGAATCTGTGAGCCAGGAGCACCCCCAGTTTGAGAGGCGAACCCGATCTACAGGGGACAACACACTAGGTTGCATTGCGCTTCTTTACTTGTAAGATTGCCGTCTTATCTCGAATGACCGGATCATTTTCACTTTAGCACAGTTCATCAGTCCATTTGCAACTGCAATGATGTGTATTACGAAGAAGGTGACTAACGTTTGTGATCAGGAACATCAGAAAACAATCCTAGGTGGACAATGCACACAATGACTTAACAGGCTATTGACCCCACATCTGAGCGAGAGCCGGCATTCTTTATCTCAAGACACAACACACACACGTTCACACTTTAGTGATGCCACCGAAAACCGATTATATAGACATTGGTGGACTTTAACATTGAGTAATTTTATGTGCGCATAGGATACTAAGATGTATAATACAGATTAAACAAAAACTGAACTTTTTTTTACTAATGTGTGTCACGTTTAGGTGTTGTTCATGTCCCAATACATTGAGTATGTTTAACCAGTAGGTAGGTTTCCGATTGGAGTAAAAGGACCTAAAATTCACAGTAATGGCTAGCTTCATGATGAGCTGTTTGAGACTACTGCGTGTTTCGTAGGAAGATAGTGTTACGAACGGAGGACACGTTCAACCGGTCTATCACGGTTAATAACTAACTGAGCTGATAAACGTGAGACCTACAGACTAAGACAATGCATCAAACACTGTGCTCCTGTTATCTACTCACAAACGGCACGGCAACTGGACCTTAGCAGAACAACTAATGTAAAAACTAGAACTGACCCACTATGCATTTACATAAAGAGTGAGAGGTATTTGCCTACAGAACAGTGTATACGTAAAGCATATACACAATAAAAGCCACACAATAAAAACAAGCATTCGATTGACAGCAGCTAGGGTAAGCATCGTCTGGAGAAGAGGCAAGTTTTGAATCAGTTCAAAACGATGGTAGATAAATAACAAATATGTTGCCTTAGTATGTGTAAAATATACGTAAAAATAAACAAATGCTTACTTGCACGTTGAAAACTTGGAATTTTACGATCAAAGCCGATCCATTCATCAATGTGACAGACTTCGTGTCACTCTTGAAACTGGAACAATTGGGTGCCTGTAAATGACAAGAAAATGAAAGAGGTTGCCATGTGCACAAAGAAAGCACACTCGATTGAATCGGGTGTAGGGGGATAGGTAGATTGTCGATCAAGAAGGAAGAATGTGTGCTCAAAGCTGCTTAAGCAGGCTGACAACAGAGCAGAAAGGAATGTCATCATGGTTCACATCTGATAAGCACAAACACGCTTCTAACACACGTTGAAGGGTGAGTCAACAGGCGGTCGCACGGTAACCTACAGACGACATGAGCGTGCAAATGCTTGGCTTAGTGTGCACACGTCGGTGTGCAAAACGTGAAGACGAACCAGGCCATCGAATATAGTACCGGGACTGCGATTAGTGCTTTCAGTGAATTAACTCCAGTGTTACGATAGTAGACGTAAACAAACTCAACCAAATAAGTCACAGAAAGTGCGTGTAATGCGACACCAGACCATGAGAAACAAACAGTCCAACACTGATGCAAACATGCAGTAGAATCAGTCAGATTGTACGTAGGCTCACAAACCGTAAACGGACGACCGTAACTATCAAACAGTAGGAGGTCGTAAATGTGAGGACTCAGGTAGCTTAGCATATGCCCATCTAGAAACGGGAGTGCGTCGAACGATGCAGTAATGCCGCAAACCGTATTTCACAGAGCACCTTGACGAAGTAGGATTCATATGAGCAACATTATGGCCGAGCAAGAATGGATATTCATTCAACAACCTATTACATGAGAGTTGCCAATGGTTCACTTGTTGCAGGGTGTCGTGTAGGATGCAAATGTTGGGGAAGATACGCCATAGTTTGCGGGAGAAATTCCGTATCGTGATCCAAACATAGACGACAACTCAAACAGTACACGCTCAAGTGTTTGTGTAATCTCTGACAATTCGAAAAGAAAATGAGAATACTGGAGGAAAACAAAAAAAAAACAAATGTCTACGATAAGCTATAAGTAGATACTAAGTGGTAAAATCTAACGAAGCACTAAGATAGATTTCTGTAATTGATAATTAATGGAATCTACCGAATAGCATAACTGCCTGTGTTTAACGGCCAAGGGACTCTGGAATGTCAAACATAAAGAGAACACAGAGAAACAGTCCGTACCTGAACAAGTACCGTATACATTGCAACACCAATTACATAATTACTCACAAGCGAAAGTGGTTGAGCGTTCATATATGATAATTCGGTCGTGCCTAACGTGAGGTCAATGGCACAGTGGTAAACACGGTTGCCTCATGAACAGCGTGGCCGTGGTTCAAGTCCCGGCAGTCGCGATGATATGCACTATTGACGAGCTCTAATGAGAGCGAAACTGGAGTCTAGTGCTTCTTTTCGAAAGAGGCTGACTGGAAAGTCTATGAGAATGCGACAGTTGCGATCAATTGTTCAAACTAAAATAAACCAAATCTCCGACTACTCATCAGTAATCTAATTACAGAGTACAGTACACACACGTGTGTAACCGCAGAATTTGCGTTGTCACAGTGTCTTGTACGAGTCACAAATCAGTAGATCAGAAATAAACAAGATACCACAACTTAAGTGATAAAATGAACAGGCATTTTTGTTGTAAGGATTACTTGTAATTCCAGACAGTTAGGTATTCATCCGTTGTTCAATCACATAAATAACGTAAGTGAGCTTTGCTAAATATGCGGAAGTGTATAACGACCAAGATGAACACACGACAATTTGTTTGATCGAAAATCCAGAGCACTGGTCTCAAACTTACTTGTTATCGAGTCCCTCCCCGTTGATTGAAAGTTACATCATCGAACCCATCTCACTCAACAGAACAATGGTGATCCAATATACAAACACATTTTTAGGAGTCAATGCAATGAAGTAATATCGGTCTCATAACTTCAGGCTGGAAGTCATTTAGAAAAAGTCTTAGATCCACATGTTCAGAGATTTAAGGCATAACATTGACAACTCTCCTATACCCACCTTTATAGTACCGTGTTAGCGAGCGATATGGTTGGTATCCTAGGATCCAATCGGTAACCAGCTATCACTATTCGAAATAGGCGATTATTCAAAATGTAACGAACATCCAAAGAGCAACCGAAAGTAGTATGTGCAAGCGGAGAAGTACAAATTAAGGAAGAATTGTGATAATATGTGAGCATACATGCCTTATAATCAAACGGAGTGTCTATCATGATGCCGTAGGTACACAGACAGACCAAAAATAAGAGAGAAAATGCCCCGAAATTCAAAGAAACAAGGCAACCAGAGAAGCATGGCAATAAAAAGACGTCTCTTATTTGTCTTGTAAACTAACTTAAACAGTGAACAAATGGAAAAGAGGTTTAGAGCACACTTGAACAGGGTTTGATAGGAAGTAACAACAAACTTATAATGCAACAGGTTTCACTATTCAACTGGCAGCAGATAATACAACCATGACGAAGAAACATGCAGGTCGAATACAGCACCGGTAATGGCTTTGATGGGGATGTATAGACCGTATACTATTCGACATTTAAACACAGACAGTACAGAAAACAACCAGCATGGAATACTATAATCGGCTTGTTCGTCGCACTGTCCTGAAGGGTAAACGGAATCAACCAAGGCATCAACTGAATATTTTCTAGTGCAAAAAAGCACAAACATCACGAAGGTATTTAGACCATCCCGTGGGTATGGAACGCAAAGGTAAACCATACTCCGAAAGGTATCTGCTGAAACCTCAGTAAATCCTAACTTCTTTTACAAATTACAACATAGTAACACAACACAGTACATCATATGTTGATGTCCGGAAAGGATTAGTACAATTTCGTGGATTACAGGTATGAACAGGCTGTAATTCTCATGAAAACGTTTAGTGCCGTCATGAATGAAACGCACGAACCCATTACCTGGCTGGAGATGATGACATTTGGGTTCGAATAGACCGTGGAATCGCCAACAGGGCCACCAACATTTGTGGAGCACAAGGTTCCGGGAAAATGTCCATCAGTAGTCGAATCAACTGAAACACAACGATCGTCAAGCAAGCACCAGACACATCCGAATCGACTTTGCGCACAAGACCGACAGTCTGACAGCTGTGCACAATCGTATACAGCGAACAGCGCCGGAGCCAATGCATGGACCTCATTAGTAGTTTGATCGGTAGACCACTCCGTCCATAGAATAATTGGAATCGAGGCTGTACACAACAAATACATATAAGGTTGTGCAGAAAAAAGCCAAGCAAGCAAATCTCACTGTGCTTTAGGAAAATAGTTAACGGAGATGGTGCATCACTGACTCATCACTGGCATACGGCAACCAAGTTCTCTCGCATAGGTTTAGAAAGCCAGACTACCCGGTCTACGTGTGAATTGGCGTGGCAAAGAATATCGTTGTGTTAGGAAACATGCGAACCTAACACAGGAGTACAGAATACACGTGGTGTGCATATTGTTATCAATAAAGTTATCGGGAAGAGCAAAGTTTATACAGACATATGCGCAACTCACCTTACATGACGCATTAGGGAAGCTTACTCACTCGTTCAGAAAGTGTTTACTTCAGAAAGTTCGAGCTTTATAACCGATAACAGAGACAATTGAAAGGTACATTCTGCATTTCGTATGTAGCAGGATTTTCATTCATCCTTGTTCACTTTTTATTCTACCACTTAAAGTGGCAAATGTAACAATATCTACGAACGAAATCGAAAACTGGAAGTATCCTCGATGTCCACAAAACCTGCACATTTACTATCAGCAAAATGTGCACCCGGATAACCATACAACGATCCTCCATCCATGCTCACTAATGTGTTCGACTAATGTTTTTAACTTTCAAATGAAAATACACTGGGATAACAAAACGGCATTGATCATCATTTCGATGAACAAGTGAGTTTCCATCAGCATTCAGCGTTAAGTCGTGGTTGAACAGGAGTCAAAGATGCATTGTACAAAAACAGTCTGACCTCAATTCATCAAGCGAGAGCCAAAAATAAACAACGGGGGTCGTATGTGCACACAATACACTTGTTAGATAAGAGTCCACGACAAAACACACACCGACTCAAGTCATTCATTGGGTCAATACGGTTGCCTACAATAGCCAGGTGCGTCGTACAGTTGGGAAGAGATTGATACGATGATGCATCTCAGAAAAAAAAATTGTTAGGCAATGGAACAGATCGTTTGAAAATATTCAGCTTCAATTACGAACATTTACATAAAGCGTAGATTGAGCAGCGCAGTTTCATGAGAATGATATACACCTGAACGCAGGACGGAATACCCCCGGGCATATGCCCCCACAGACTGTAGTTCAGACGCAGTCAAAGATGATTCTATCATCAAATCACCAACCTTCTATATACTGTGCAGCGAACGCACATCATAATACTGGTTGGGGAATTGAACGCTCAAGTAGACAGGTTAAACGCTGACGAGAGTGAATTAGGTGGCCCGCACTATCACGATACTGGTCAAACAAACCACGGTGAAAGTTTGCTGTAGCTTTGTGCCGATAACAGTCTCTTCCTAACAAGTACCGATTTTCGACGTTCCAAGCGTCAATGCGCCACTTGACGACCTCCACTGACGAATCAACCGTGGACACAGATTGACCACAGGACCCTCAGCTATCGGTGGCGTGGTTGTCTCCAAGAATGCAATTCAGGCTGGAGCACCTGCGTGCATTCCCATCATGCACTATTATGTGCAAAGCTCACTTCGCGCTTTGGTGGGAGACCATCTCGCCATCAACTACAAATCGACGTATCTAAACTAGCAGAGACACAGACACTCTACGCTTAACAGTGTGCGATTGGCTCCAGTCTACGCCTTTACTCACCAGTCGACACTGAAGCACAATGGGCACATAAACGACATGAAAGGCATAAATGCAGTACTGCCTCGTGTGGTACTATTACTCATTCAACTATCGACCACGGAGTTTTTATATGATGATTAGAACTTCTCAACACTCGCCTGAATAGTCCATTTGGCAGTGAGCACAACTGGACTCGCAATTCTATTCTCCTGGAGTTCCCGAAGCAACTACGAGAGAATCGCGATACCTGGTGGACACAACGCCTTATTGGGATGGAACAAGCCGCTGCTACCGGGAACTCTCGGAGGCTTTTCCAGTTCAGCCGAACAACTGGTAGCAGGAAGCCAGGTGTGTGGGAGTCAATCCGCAAAGCCAACGATGAGCCTAATCATAACCTCCAACGACGTTTAGGATGGTAGAATGAGCATTTCCAACGGCAGTTCAACTGGTAACTTACACCTACGCTTTTGGGCCCTTCCTAAGCTCACTGGTCTGTTGACGTTTCTCTGCCCTCGGAAAAAAGCCTCTCTCTAGGTTACGTTCCTGGGACGTCACAAGGTACCCGGTCCAGACGAACTTTCTTCTGGCTTTTTTGTAGATGGAGGTCCAGCCATAATCAAAGAGTTGACGGCTCTGCTCCAGAAACTTTGGATCAGTGAAATCCTTCCAATTGACGGAGGTCTGGCCAACAACGTCCCCATTTTCAAAAATGCCTCACACACTTCGTGTGTAAATCATAGGGGGATTAACGTTATTCCTATTATGTTAAAGTTGTTTGCAGCCACTGTAGTTTTTAAACTAGGCCAAATGCACGAAGAACATATCCGTGAGGAACAAGGAGGGTTTCGCCCTGGCCGTGGCTGCATTGCTCACATCTTAACACTCCACCAGATGCTTGAACTCCGCCACTCATAAAAAAGGTTAACAGTTGTTGTCGTCTTGTAAATCGAAGGAGCCTTCGATTCGGTTGACAGAGCTGCACTTGGGGACTCTCTACCGGGGAAAGATGTGTCTGAGAAGTACGTGAACATCCTGAAAGCGGTTTACTGTCGGACCTCGCCAGAGTTAGGACTTATGACAGTGTACCACCGACCTTTAGCATCTCAAGTGAGGTGCGACATGGTTGTTCAGTCTCCTGTTTCTATACAACTTTGTAGTAGATGAAATTCTAGGGTGTCCTGACAGACTATGAATATGATGGTGTGGATTTTCTCTCAGGCACTCGAATTTGAGACATGGAGTATGCAGACGACACCGCCCTAATCTCCGATGGCTCACAAAAAGCCCGAAATATATCAGAAATATTACAAGCTACAGTTTGTAAGTATGGTATGACCTTTGCACCCACTAATGTAAGGTGCTGTTGCAAGATTGGCAAGATTCTGCGCCTGCACTCAAGAAGTTTACGTATTTTGGGAGATGTATCAGTGCCGGTGGAATGTCTGGTGAGATTACAAATCGCATAGCGAAAGCTCGGATGGCGTTCGCCAACTTACATCATCCGTGGCATCGGCATGATCTTCGCCTTCTTGTAAAAGGCCAAGTGTATAATGTCACCGTGAGAGCAGTCCTATTGTAGGGCTCCATTCGCGTGGAAGATGTTCACAGAGAACCCGTTTTTGACCATTGGTGTCTTTGAAACATTAGCGGCCTGTGGTGGAAAAACCATGTCAGCAATGACGTAGTTCGCTGACGTGTCATCAGAAAGGATACAATCTGTCGACCGTTTCACAAGCTTCGTTGGCTTGGTCAACTCACTGCCAACTCACCGCCCGCCACATCGTACCTTGTTTGCGAGTGGTGGGTTAGGTTGAAAGTGGCAGCCTAGTGGTACACTCATGAATGAGTTCGGGGTATGAAAGCACTCACTCTAAACCTTGCGTTAGTAAGGCGCTCCTGGCTTGTCTCCGGCATTCAAATGATGCCGGTATGGACCTCCTACCAGATGGAAGGCTGACTGATCTTGATTATGCTGACGATAAGGTGTTGCTGTTTGACAACTTTCAAGCAGCAAAAACAACGCTAAACGCAATTTCGCGTTCCGCTAAATACTTCGGAATGCGCTTTGCAGATTCGAAATGCAGAGTGCTTCTGCAAGATTGCTGTGATTACGGACGTTTAATGTTAGATAATGAAGTCATGAAGGTTGTTGACCGGTTTGTATATCTAGGAAGCTGTATCAGCGGCGGCGGCGGAGGTGTAGGGAATGAAATAGAGGCGCGTATCTCTTAGGCTAGGGCGGTGTTTACAAATGTGAGGCACTTATGGCAACAGAGAGGTATCTCTCTGATGCTCAGAGGTCGCGTATATAAGACGACAGTGAGGGCTATATTACTTTACGGCAACAAAACATGGCCCATCAGAGTAGAAGACGTGAACCGTCTTCAGGTATTTGACCACCGCCGTTTGCGTTCGATCGCTCGTATCCGGTGGCACCAACGAGTGAGCAACAAGGAGGTTAGGGAGCGGGTGTTTGGCACTGATTGTCAAACGAGTTCTTTTGTTCAATCACTACATTTGCACAGAATTAGATGGTTAGGCCATGTACTAAGGATGCCAGCTAGTCGTTTGCCACACCGAGCACTATTTGGCGACGCTGTGGTCGATTGGCGCAAGGTGCGGGGTGGACAGGTGATGACCTGGCGTGGACAAATGAAGTCGTTCACGAAGAGGTTGGTTATTGTAGATCGTGTTCGCCTCCCGGGCTGGAGCCCTCGCGACTTACAGATTCGGGGGCTTGAGACGTTAGATGAGATGGCGGTTAATTGAGCTCAGTGGCGTGAATGTTGTCGTTGTTTGGTCGAGTTGTCTGTGAAGTGAGTGCACTCAATGACGCGGGGCAGTGAAAGCCGTAAGGAAGCTGATGACGCCTTACTTTCACTTACAGCTTGGTTGTTTGTTTGCAAGGTGTAGGCGCCTTGACGTTGTATGCTTGAATGCAGACGTAGCTATTTTTTATTGATTAGGTTCTCTCCCCTTTCCTTTTTATTCTTCTCTCTTCCTATACAGGGTTTGCTTTTTCTTCTTCTTCTTCTTCGTGTTTGTGTGGCAGTTAAGCATCGGTGTGAACCACTGATGTATTGCTGTCTATGATGATGATGATAGCTTCCTGGCTGGGGTTCAAAAGACTGAAAACGTTTAGTTAAGGATGCTGTCTGATACAACGAAGAACGGAAGTCCATGGTGTTCGTGTTGTGAGTCTGTGCATGCATCCCTCTGCATTTTTCCTCTCCCATTCACCTTCCGTATAAGTTTTTCTTCCCCTATTGTGGTACGTCTGCTACTTGTGATTTATTACATGTTATGTATATATATAAATCCGGAAGACGCAAAAATTTGGAACGGGTTTAGAACAGAGGATAGTAATATTATGATCTCTTGAAATACTCGGCTCAATGCATTTCACAATCTTCGAACATTAAACGCACGTCTAATTTTTAGTTTTGTGTGTGAACACTTCGATATTCGCCACTGTAAGTCGTGGTGGAAGAATATTTCTGAGATAAAAATGATCAAACACGGGTCAAAATTCCGTTACATGCGATATATATATATATATATATATATCATTGATTCCTTGAAGTGACGAGTTACGTTGGATGTAAGCAACATCAAAATACACACGTACGTACTTAAGGGAGCTGCAACTTTGCTGCTAATAACAGAGGCAGTTAAAATGTGTATACGTTTCAATAGTTCCAGGAGCAGTGTGACAAATATGCGTTGTAGAGAACTGATTATGGATGGGATTGACCGTAATCGGATACCAGGCTGATACAGGTTTGATATTGTAAACAAACGCTATGTCCTGCGGTCGGTAACATTTGCGCTGTAACTACCGCTGTAGCTTGAAATAATGAGGTAATTATGGACTAGGCGGTGTGTGCGCAGTTGTCATGACTCTATGGTATCAGTTTCAGTGTAACTCAGTTGCATGCACGTGAGCTGACAGATTGTCCGACATGTTCACCCGAAAAACAATAGAAGAAATACGTTTTTTGCCCGTCCTATCAAAATTTGTGAGGGAAATGATAATTTCAGTTTACTGACACTAGAAATGAAAAACACTTGACGCACTAAGAATCTTGAAGGTTATAGGCACCGTTAATGATAGTGAACGGATGCTTTAAGGGAAAGTGTATACAATTCCATAGATTCTGCATGTTCAGATCAATAAGCAAAGGTGCCATTTTTGTTCCTGAATGGGATGCTAATCACGTGACAGAGGAACCAATAAATTCACGTTATTCAAGTGTGTCCGTGAAACAAACCGGTGAGACAAATGAACAAGTGGAACGCAACGGTGACAGATTACACTATCACTCAAAATAACCAACCTTGTGTAGCGGGAATGGAAGGAAGTTGTTCGAGAGCTGGCGAAATACAATGGACTTCGAAAGAATTCTCTTCCTCAGTTTCGATCCTGGCCACCGTGCTCACAAACAACGGACCAGGACTGATGCCCGCAAGTAGCATGTGAATTTCGCTGGGAGATACAGAACCAGATAGTACGTTTTGTGAATAAAGCAACCCACTGGGTGCCTGTCTAAAAGCGCAATGAAGCCGATTCGTTGGATTCGTCTTAAACGCGATCCCGTTATGCAAGTCGAACCGACTACTGACTGAACGGCGCGAAACAACATCCATCTGCTTTTTCATCAACATCCTTATATCATTTGTCAAATCACCTTCCAACTTCAGAACGATTGGCCGCTGAAACACGGATGGGGAGCTCTTTGTTTGTTGTTTACTCAAATGCATTAGACCCGTTGGGCTAATATGTTTGATGACGGGACATCTGAAGAGCGAAGGGTATTGATGCAAACACAGTACCAGTCAGCGAAAAGCATTACAAGACAATCGTTCACATGTGGACAAAAATGATTCAACAAAAAATTTGAAAAATTGCCTGAACTAAAACACACTGGAAATGACACTTTACATTTAGTTGCAGAATGGAGCACATGTTCGATTGTACATAAATCTACGTTAACAGCTGCGGGCAGTACCCAGAGAGGGCGCTAACAACCGTCGTATACGACAAAGTAAAGCAAACACAAAGGAGGAAAATGAAAGTGCATTTGTTTAAAAGAAACAGTAATTTTTCCGTGGCGTACACAGTATTGCCTACTGAGCGCTACCAGGCTGGACAGATGGATGTGTGATCGCAAGTCCCGTTGAAGAGATGACACAGTCTTGCACGCCAACCAAATAGGATAAAGGCGGTTGTGTTATCAGTAAAAATCGTGAATAAAATCTACTCTAAGTGTGATGCTCAAGTGCACTAGTCACCTAAAAATCTCTAAGGTCAAGATCATGATTTACTGATTGACCTGAGATCCGCAAATGTGACAGAACCATCTGTCTTTAGTATTGTAGCCCTCGGGATGCAATAACAACGGGTTAACAACAAGTAAATGAAACATACATAGAAATAATCTGACAGCTTACGTAGGCTTGGGTAAGACAGGAACAAGAAACAGACGGGGTCAAAATGGGATCGAGTGATAAGTGGTCGATAGTAGGTACCACAGTGTGGAACAAAAATCAAACAGACCTTAAGTGCTAACCTAGAATTGAAAGCGTCGACTAAACTCCCTCATACGCAGCCTGTTTCGTCAAGTCAACAGATCGATGGAACAGAAATGTGGAGAAAAGACTGTACACTGTAACACAATAAGCCCCACTTCGTTGGGAAATTCCCGCAATACAGAGAAAACAAATAGATATGTTCAGTCGTGATCTCGCAGTGAGTAAAGTCAACAGTTTTGAGTGCTGACCAGGTGGCAAACATATACAACGCAATGTTCTGTGCCCGATGGCTAAATCCCTACCTAATGAAAATAATAACAAAGTCAGGGCTGTTGAAATGTGGATCAACTCGGACCATCTCAAGTTTGATATAAGGTGAACATCACTCATAATTGATCGCAGCTGTCGCATTCCCACAGACTTTCCAGTCGGTCCCTTTCGATAAAAGCACTAGACTCGAGTTTCGCCCTCACTAAAGCTCGTCAATAGTGTATAACCTTGTCACGGCTGACACTAGACCTTCGGTTACGTTTTCATGAGGCAACCGTCTTCACCACTGCGCCACTGACCAAGCAATAGGCAGGACTATAAACGCTCATGAACATTAGATTGCGAGTAATGCTCAAATGGCCTCGTAGAAGCGTGGCTGGAGTCCTAGTGCCATGGATATGCACTACTGATGGGCTCTAACAAGAGCGAAACTCGAGTGTAGTGCTTCTTTTTGAAAGGGTTGACTAGAAAGTTTGGGTGATGTTCAACCTATATTAAACTGTTTGCGACACACCTGGCTCACTGAACGTGGTTTTGTTAAAAATCGGGATATAATATCGTGGATGAGTTGTTAGATCACTCACATCACCGAGTGGATAACGCAACATTTTTTGTTGGCGTAAATCAGGAAAATTTGGTTCAATGGTGGCACATGACTGTATATAAAATATGCACCGTCAAAGAGCTGTCGATTAACATTTTAAGTCCATTATGTGAGCGGAACACACGGCTAACGTTTCATGTAGTAGTATTGTAGTATTGTCTACTCGTTTTGCATACAGGTTTTCCAGTAGAAGGTTATGAACTTTGGTCAAAATTTGTGGGAATTCGTTTAAAGCCCAGTGGTTCAATTACAGATGAACATCAAGATGTTAACGAGCAATTAGCAAACAAAGTCATGCCTGACGCACTACATCCATTGCGATTAGGCTTATCTGGCTGTGTACCAAATCCATCCAGTAAACGTTTGTTCAACTCGATTTACAAGTGTACGTCGGAGTACTGAGATTCAGTTATTCCACAAATTTCTCGCTTTTTGCATAAAAAAACCAAAATCGCCAGTAAAATATGTTTACGACTACGTAGCCGAATTTTTAATGGAAGTCCTGACACTTAAAAAATCATCGCCCCCTTTGTTAGGGTAATATAAACGACAGTAATGAACTACAATTTTGTGCGTGAATTAAGCAATCAGTGAAAAACTGAGCTCCATTTACAGTACGCTACCTAGCTCGAAACGGGATCATATTAGAGAACACATACAACCACGCGACAGAGGTTGAAAAGAGAAAATATTGTTGGAAATCTTGAAATACTAAAGGAAGTGTTAGAACAACAAATCCACATTTACTTAGATAAAAGAATACATACTATAAACCTTGTTTCTTCGAACGGATAAACGTGTGATATGGACTTCTCAGTTAGATTGAACCAACCGACCACATTGAGGCAAGTGAGCAATTTTTCACTTATTTGTTTACCCTGACTTTTTTAATCAATTAATGATTAATTAGCTGGACTTTTGTTTCTATGTCTGCTGTCTTTGATGAACACGTCTTATCCATGCTGATAGATTTTCATTCTCTCATCTCGAAAAGTATTTAAACGCGAACTGTATGGCCTAACTTTTGTGCACATCAAGACATTGCACAGTAACAAAAGCTGCAGCAAAATCTGGAACGTAATGAAGCAACTGATAGTTGTGAATTGTCTTCTGCAAAAAATCTTCTTTAATGAAGCCAAGCAATCGAATCGTAAGTGTGGCGATTCAGTAAACGCTCCTTTATCGTCCACATTCAAAATTCCCTAAATGATACTTTTATTGCCGTTGAACACTGTACGTAGCGTAATAATCTAAATTGAATCCTGTGAAGCTGTTTGCTGAAGGTTTTATGCAATGCACCAGAAAGCATAGAATTGATGATTGTTGAAAAACTGTTGACACAATATCAGTATCAAATGAGGGAACGGCTTCAGTTAAACTGGTAGATATATCCCAAATGCTTTAAGGTATATTGGGGGAAATTCTCCTGCATACCTACTGTTACAGAATCACTGCCGGAATCCGATCCTCATCAATCTGTCAAACGTCAGCCTAGGTCCGTCGTTGAAACATTAGACTATATCAAATACTCAGTTTTGTTATCTCCAAGTATTAAACACAAGGCAACTCGTTCCGTGGATTGCAGTAAAACATTTAAATGAGAAATGATGCTACTTTTATACTTCGTAAAAAGTATGATATCCCACCATCTTACATAATCATGCAAACAATCATTTTTGGAACCATTTTCGATTTACATGCATAACTGGTCAAGAATCTTCTCCATGAGTCACATATTCGATTGTTTTCAAAGGTAAAATTAGCCACACATTTTTTCTTTCCACTTTAAGTAAGTCTCATGCCTGCTCCAAAGAAGTCAGTTCAGTCAAAGTATACAGATGGTGCAATTTTGGAAATATCACGTTCATATATGACTACTTCCTTCACCCTGCAAAATGTTCATAAGAGACTGGACAGCATGTCTAACGTATGCTACTTGTTGTACAATAAGCTAACACGCATTACTACTTCATATTATCTTATATAATGAAGAAACTATTAGCAGCTTTCTCATGAAGTCCCCAAACAAATCCTAAACAGAAAACGGTAAAAATTTTGGAGTTACATTAGGTCGTAATACAACGTAGGCTTTACAGGTTAACATTGTATGCGTCTTCTCAAATCGTTTGTATTGCTGTTCATTAATTTTGACGGGGAAAAAATACATAATGCTTTGAACTTCACATTTGTCTACCAGTACTAATATTTCTCACTTCAAATTCAAACATTTCATTGTTTCCATTTTGGCGTATTTTAAAGTAACTTGCTTTCAAAATGTTATCTGAGTTC